>JAUKPT010000324.1:0-21350 GCA_032273505.1 Nanomia bijuga | reverse complement strand
TATTTCTCTACTAATTACGAGAGATAACTGAAAAAATGAGGATTTTTTGAAATGATGACCTAATTCAAAACAGACCCTTATACTAGCAGGTCTCATAATGATACCTATCATGAGATTGATAGCATATTATAGGTAAATTATCAGTTTGATTGATTGAAGATTAAATAATAAAGAAGCTTATTCGTTTACTTAAAATTTTCAATACTTCGAGTCCTTGTCGAGGCTATTCCCTAACAAAGGTTTGATCTTTTATATGACATATTAAGCTGTAAGTGCGTTGGATTAACCTATGTCATGTGAGGGAAATTGGGTAGTAAGTTAGTACACTAGTTAGGACTTTAGGGAAGGCCTCGATAACCGTGTTAAGTACTTATGCAATACTTCTCCACTTGTATTGGCATTTGATTTATCCAAAACTTCTTAAAGATTCGGATTCGGAATGAAAGGCAATCAAATTCGGGGGGAGGGCTTCCTTATCCAAAAGACCTATCAAGTGAACTTATAATTGGAATATATCTTTATCAAAACCAACCGTTTATTAAAACAAAAAGACGCTCGTCATTTCATAGATGTTTTAGATCGAAAAGATATACGATGTCTATGATTTTAGACCATACAATAGTTTTATATAATAGTTTGTCAGTGAGGACATGCATCGGAATTGAATGATTTAAAGCAAGAAAAATTGCTGTGTGATAACTCGTAATTGACATCACGCCTGCTAAGATGATATCTGTAGATAGAGATAGATCGCTATTCTGTGGAGATAGCATTCCTGTGTGAAAAAAGAGAATATTAATAGTCTCCTATTGCTTTATTACCCCTGGGGCTTTTTGAGCAATGGTGTTTCACCCTATGTCAGCTATCTAATGATGATTGATCTAGATGTATAAACTTCATTGGATATGAGATTTTTTTCATGTTTGATAAATATTGTTTGTCAAATATGTTTAAACAGCCTTTTACTTTTAGTTAATCCTCAGTCTGTTTGTGACAGGATACGCGGTAAGAATTTATCTCCTCGAAAATATCCCTTTTGTACAAATATACCTGGGCCCAGTTGTTCGAACGTTATTTAGCTTAACCACTGTTTAAAGTAAGATATTTCTATTGTTATCGAATCAAATACAATAGGCTTAAAGAGTGTTTAACTTAAAACAGCTTTAAACATGCTTTGAACAACTGTTGTGCAAATATACCTTTTTGCGATCTGTTGAATCTGTACACACTTGATAAATTACTTTTAAAGATGATCGTTTTTATTTTTTAGTCTATTCAGAACACGCCTTTCCCGTAATGACGTATGCCACTCACAGCCTCGTTTACAATACAAGCTTTGCACGTTTAGTTAAATACACCTTTCCCGATATGTCGTTTGTCTTGCTCAGTCTAGTTTACAATAAACGCTTTCTTTTTTTGTCCAAATATTTAATATAATTGCACCTTTTCCGTAATGACGTATGTCACTCACAGTCTCGTTTACAATACAAGCTTTCGTTTATTTCTTATTTTTTTGAGACAATTGTACCTGACAGGATTTATAACTTCACGTGTGATCATTAGAAGTGATAAATCAAACTTTTTGACAGCTCCTATTATCTCAAACATTTAACAAAAAACGAAAGCGTGTATTGTAAACGAGGCTGTACGTGACATACGTTATTTCAAAATGTCCAGATTTAAAAATGGATATAGCATAAAAGAAGATAAAAAAAGTCCGATCACTTTTCAGGTGGATTAACTTATATACTGCAAAATATAAATGAGTGGTTAAAGAAATTTATCTTGTACCGTATAAATGACCGACGAGTATGCAAGTGTTATTTTACAGAACAAACACAAGTTGAGTCTTTGAATATATCATCCTCGATTGCTTTTACTCCGATAGACAATATGTGATTTTTTTATGTTTCCCTCCCCATAAAAATGACCAAGAAAGTTAAGAATGACAAGGAAACAGGGGAGAATAATCATATCGAGACAGCGAAATTTTAGACTTAGGTTCAAGTTCTTCCCGAGGGGAAAACAAGTCAAAAAAAAATATGACACTTATAGGAAAAATCCCAGAAAAATCTCAAAATCCCGAAAAAAAAAGAATTTTTGAACCAGTTACCCCTTCGATTTTTCCGTGTTATTTTTATGATGAAGAATTTTCCTTTTTGTTAGGGGGTCAATTTTGACCAATTTCTTTAACCCTTGTTAAGGCTTGAGGATTTGCAGGCCATCTACGACGGCAGGATTGGGTAAGGCCCACAGTGGATGATTTTTACACCTTCATTGTCTAATCTTAAATATTCCAGAGACTTCAAACATAATCCAAATGTTGAAGTTTTTAAAGTAGCGCGGAATAATCATTGTTCATGTATAATAAAAGAACCAATCCTTTCTCGCCCTTTCCTGATTACTCTTGAGCATCGCTGGGATAGTATCAGACATGATTGTGAGTTGAGTTGAAATATTTTCCCCTGTAAACCCATAATGGGGGCGAAGTCACCTAGAAATTTTTTATATTTTAACCACCTCTAATGACCAGATATAGCAATTCTGAAGACTTTTCTATAGATAACTTGCATTTCAAAAATATTCTTTTCTCTGAAATCAAGGAATTTCCTGTACACAATCATGTCTGTAGTATGAGGAATTTTCATATTTGATCGGACGTCCAGTGTATGGCAACTGCGGACAACACCCCGACCTAGAGGGGGTCTAGGGTCTAAAAGTGGCCAATTTGCTTTAGAAATGACCTAACACAATCAACAAGGCATCAGATCAACAATAGACTTTACACGTGCTACTCGCAGATTTTCCCAAAACGAATCTTAGTTTAATTTCAGGGAGAAAGCGCATGCGCTCACGCGAGGCTTTATTCTTAAAACAAAGTAAGATACGTAAAAACCCTGAAAATGAACGCTCTAAAGACAAACCAAGGGTATATATTAAATTCAGAATTTTTTCCCGATACCATTTTACAATTTCTTCCGTTTTAGGGTCCGAAACATTAGAAATCAGTATAAATCACTTCTTTCTTCCCTGTTTCTATGATTTTGTTGGCGCTTTTGGCCAAAATATTTACCCTTCAGACAAATGCTTCAACTAGCAGGCTGGCCTTCATCCTTTCTTTTTTCTTTGATGGACAAATAGAATACCACAAGTTCCCATATAATAAAAAATTCATACTGAATAATCGTATGCTAGATTCATTAATTTACAATGGTTTTAGTAATATGTAACTTCGCATAAAGTATTTACTTTCTAGTCAAATTTTTCGATAAACAAGTACGTACTACATTTACAGGATAATAATACATATAATAATAATAATATATATATATATGATATACAAATGAGTACCATAACTTATCCTACGCTTCCATTGTTACATTTTACCAACAATTTATACAACCGACACGTTCATATAGAAGTAAAAATTAACGAAATTCAATTCTCGGCCAGTCTACTGGCCACATAAAAACCAATTAAAATTCAGAAGAGGTGTGATATGCAGTAATTCGATGGTGTAAGTACATTCGCTGGATTGAAATTATTAAGTCTGAAGAGAAAGTTGTCATTTTTTGACAGAACCTTGCACGAACGGGGAAGGGGGCCTAAAGAAGAAATGTTGTTTAAGTACGTCTTTTTCCTAAAATCAGCACTGCTAATTCTTTACGAAAAAAACCGTCAGTTTTTTATTATTGGATTTTTTCAAGAAGGCAACCACATTTTATAAAGTTCCACTTACACTGAAAGAAAAAAAAAACCTTGTACGATTTACTGCATATGACATATAAGTTTTTAAAAGATTATAATCAAATAATTATTTTCTTCAAGATAGAATACGAAATTAAAATTTTAAAAAAAAGAGGAAAATTATCAGGTTCCAAATACGGATAAAGTTTTTTACATAATCTTGGTGCCTGAGAATAATTGTGGATACGATGAGAAACAGGGTGGTTTCACATTGCTCGGGCAATTGTAACTGATGAAACTTTTTAATGCATTTAATTCTTTCTGTAGCGATGCGACTCGGTTGCGTAATTGTTCATTCTCTTCGGTTAGTTCGCCTACCCGCATCTGCGTTTCAATATGTTTCAGTTTCGCTTTCGTGCGCGATTTGCGCACAGCGACGTTATTTCGTTCACGTTTCACTATGTATTCATCGGTACCTTTCTCAATTGATTTTCTCGTTTTTAAGCGAGGTGACTTCAGGGCATTTTTATGAGACCCAGGGGAATGAGCCTCCCCAATGTTAGATGCTCCCATTGTCTCGTCACCTCCGCCGTTAGCACTATTCGTAGTGCCGTCGCCGCGAGAAGTTTGCTCGAGTTGTGCTAAAGCAGCTTTCAACTTTTGCGCGTTAATGTCTAGATTCTCCATGTCCATTTCGGCATCAGAATCGTTCGAATCAGCGTCTGTCGTTTGGTTACTGTGTTGCTGGATCGACTGCAGTTGGCACATCAAACTCCCGCCTTTTTCTTTATTGTTAATATTAGCCTCGTTGTTCCCTCTTTGAAATTTCGGGGTAGGGAATTCCCCGTTGTCAAAATCGTGTTCAGGTAATAGACTTTCTGGTGTAGAACATCTTGAAGTGGCTGTGGAATCTGGTTCCTCCTTAACTTTTATTACTCCCGGCAGTGGCTTCTGTAGCGCACTGTCGCTGGCGATTTTCTCGTGAAATAGATCATCGAAGAACTCGCGCGGAGTTGCAGGTAGATCTGACGAGGTTAAGTATCTCGAAAGATCAAGGACACAATCGTTAAAGTAATTATCTGGTTGGGTAACTGTTCCATCAGATTCAAGTGTAGGTACAGCTTGGATGCCCTCGCGGACACGCCGCTGCGCCGCTTGTAACTGAGCTGCAAAGTAATGTGGAGGGATCATTTTTGTAGGTTTTTTCGACACAACCGGTGGTGAGCGATGGTATATTGGGCTCGTTCTTTCTTCAAGATACTCAGTGGCACCACATTCCTTTAAAAAGAAAGAGAAAAAAAGATATTAGAAGTATATTAGAAATATATAATGAATTGTCATATAAAACAATAAATCATCATAACAAGAACTCGTGACCAAGAAACAGGATTATGAAAAACCCTTTAAATCTACCGACTAGAAACCACAATTAGAGCCATTATTAAACAAGAGAGTATTAAATGCAAAAGAATCAAGAAATCAAACACCATTCTTCTTTTTTCATTATATATCAAACGCTTAATACTGCTACCAAATAACTTCATGGCGTCATCTGATTTGTCACACAGTAAGTATATTTTTAGAAACTAACAGACCGTGAAGTCAGGTCAATTGAAATTATACCAAAAAGAGACGCCATTGATGGATTTACGACGTTAACTTGTGTTTCGATTGACAGCCACGTAAAACTACCCAGCCTGTTTACTAGAAACGGATCATTAAGCCAATACCCAAAAAAAACGCACCCCCTAAAGTTGAGACCTTGGGACAATGGATAGAAAGAAGTCACTTTTTATTTCTCAGATTTGCAAATCTTGTGTGCACCTACCCAATAGCACTAAAAGGTTTTGCTTTCGAGACTACGTATATATAGAACCGAGGTGAATTTCAAATCTACACATTTTTTTACAAGAACGCCTAATTTTCTTCAGCTGAGGCTGGCATTGTTCTTATTTTTTCATCCTTTGTTCAAATTTTGAGCCCATCTCAGCTTGGATATTCTTAAAATTGAATTTATTATAAAAAAAAATAATTGTATGCCATGAGTTCATGTCAAAACAGATACAGACGATGGATTGTCTGAAAATTATGGGTAAATTTCTAGTTTGATTGGTTGAAAAATGCATCATCAAGAATATGATTGGTTCATTTCAAAATGTCATAATTTGATATTTTGTTCAATCTAAAACTCATGATATAATTATTTAAGTGAACCAATCAAAATCTTCATGGTGTAATTTTCAACCAATAAAATGATAAATTTACTTATAATTTGCAGAAAAACCCTTTTACATATAAGTACTGTCGAAGAGTCATGCAGAGGGCTTGCATGATGGAAGACGTCGTTGCGACACGAACTAATCGCTCATTTCCGATCGATGTTCAAGTCCAATTAATGATGACGAAACGCGTTTAATTGAGAGTTATCGTGCACCTCACAACCTAAGTAACTTAAAAAGAAATTTAACCGCCGCAGATTCATTATAATGACAGGTTGACATCGATATTGGCAGAGTAGTTGTCAAGGTTTAATATGCGTAAGGTATCATCACAAAGGTGTTTCAAATCTAGACTATTGATTGGTTGAATATTACATACATCATGACGAATTTGATTGGTTCATTAAAAAATGTCACTATTTGATGTTTTTCTTAAATTGAAAAAAGATGATATTATTTATTTAAATGTACCCATCAGAATCTAGATGTAATATTCAACCAATCAATGCTTTATTCGGAGAAATTTTCGCGAATGAAGAAAATGATAAATAGATATCCACAATTTCGGCAGCTAAAAATTGCCGAAAAATACAAAAATTTGCAATTTTACTGGATATAAGTCGCATTATTTCGCGAGATAAACTTACGCGAATGAGCGATTCTAAATTTTTTAAATTTTAATTTTTTTAGATTTTTTTGCGAAATTCGCGAAAGTTTCTCTCGCGAAAGTTTCTACGATTAAAATAGTCTAGATTAGACAAACTTTTGAATTGAAACAACAGCATATTTTTAGTAAAAAAAAAATGTTAGCACATTTTCAACATACAAAAAACTACGATTAAACCATGAAACCTTTCCAAAACAGTTCCTATAAAAAACCTTTCCTTTAGTAACCGAAGTCTTTGAAGTAATAAGAAACGTGTGGATCTAACCATAAAGCCTTCGCTTAAATGACCAACAAACATTTGAAATATGAAACTAATGCTATCAAATAACGTCTTTAAGAAGAGCACACACAAAAGACATCCATTTATATATGTCAGCGAGCCTACTTTTCTGCATGATACATCGAGGTGACATGTATAACCTTCACCTCGCTATACTGACATTAACTCTACTCCGAGTTAGATGGAAAACTGAATCGACGATAAATATTTGATAGAACAGTGGAATGTAACACGTTCCACAAACAAACCTTTCAAAAAAATTTGAAAGCTAGAATTGACATAGACATTTTTTAATATAAAAACAAGAAACGAAAGTTCGCGACTTTTTACTACTTCACCTGTAAGAGAATTCAAGTTCAGACGAAAATAAACCACCACGTACAACAAACATGAAGTAATTATTCCCAATACAACAAACCTTTTAATGCTATTGGGTAGGTGCATTTAGCCCTCGCATTCTGATAAAGGAGGGGTAACGTTGGCCAGAATAACATCAAATAAAACACGCCTCTTGAAGAAGCTGCTTCAGCTTTAACTTTGCAAAACTTATGCGATGTGTGTAATGAATACAAAATGAGACAATCTTGGAGGGCAGTATTAGCATTATGGTCAATGTAACATGTTACAAAAATTGTGTACGAATTACCACAAAAACAGAATTTGAAAGAAGCCTCTTCCAGACGTTGTGCAAAAAAAATACTTGAAAACAAATTTGGCACAGACAGGTTAAAAACAACCGAGAACGAAATGTCAAACGAATTGTGGAGGTTGTCATAAGCATTTAAATTTTATCTATCAAAAATAGATAGATACCTCTAGTAGGCCAGGTATTAAAATTACTCTCGACTATCGAATAAACAGGGGGATTGGAATAGTCACGAGGGTGAATTAAGTGTCATTAAGTAATTGCCAGGGGTGGAATAGTAGGAGATTGGAAAAATAATCTAGGGTATATTTGCATGAATTTAACAAAATTACCATCATTCCGTCGGAATTTTCTTCTCATAATAGAAAAATTAACTGAGAGCAGTCAACGGTAAATATTTTGGCCACACACACACACACACACGCAGGAGCAGGGGATAAATAAATGAATATGTAATCAAAATAGGAAAATGCTGGCTGTGGGGGAAGAAATAAGAAGTTTTGGCTGCAAAATATTTACCCTTGAAATTGGTTCGAATAGAATCTAACAATATTCTGTGAAGCGAAGAAAATCTGTGTCAATGGAGGATTTCCAAGAATTCTTCAATTTACTGGTTTTAAAGCAATTAGAAATTGGTACTTGAATTGATAATACATATATTTGAACATAACCCTGCTGAACTGGAAACATTCATGAGTACCCAATTCACGTTTTTTCTAAGTTAAAAAACATCAATATTCAACAACGATGACGCGAAAACCCGAGGACATATATGTTTAATGTCATTTTCTAACCACATATAAGTTTTCAAAAGGAACAACAATGAAATTCCTACGACGAGTGAAAAAAAATCTCTAACGGATGATAATTTTTTGAATAATTTAGAATGAATTGAAGAAATTGAAAAGAATAAATTAATATATACTGATGATTCAAAACTTTAATGTAGAGCAAAAATCTCTCCCTCGTAGCTGATCTAATGAAGAGAGAAGAAAAAAAACATGTCAACAGTACAGCGGTAAGCTTGCTTCAGAAGAAAATAAATACATGAAAAAAAAATAAGTTGAAACGGTCTCTTTCGATAACCAACATAGTCTAACTGTTATACAAATTTGACGTTTCTACTACTAGTAAAAAAAAGGAAGATGAAAAACATTCATCACCAAAAGAAAACGCAAAGATTTTTTCTTCTCTTAAAGACTAGGCAAAAAAAAACCTCAACTTGTGATAAATTCCCTTGCATATCAATAAAAAAACATATTGATGATTTTTTTCGAAAAAAAAATATTGTATAAAAACATTCATGTCATCTTAATAATAAATATTTTATATTACAACAACTTCGAAAGAATTCAATATCATGGGGGATAAAAAAAACGAAAAATGTACAACAAATTGTTGTTCGTACGTGCGCAGCAATAAATATAAAGTAGCGAACTGGTGTAGCGAGGAATGAAAATCAATATTTACATCCTCGCTGGAAAGGAATGTCAAGGATGCCATCCATTTTTTCTTACAACGAAGTTTATTATAAATCAACCAAGTTGATGAATTCTTAAAACAAAAATTCGGTGTACTACAAAGAGTCCAACATAAGTTATACAAAGGAAACGCATTAAACATTTATGACATTCTCTAAAAGCTATACATCAAAACTACACACGAGTAAGAAAAAAAAATTTGGAAAGAAAAGAGAACAAAAAACATCTTACTAAATTCCATAATGATGAACCCATTCGGCAAATAAAGTAATTTGAGACTAATTGCTTTCGATGAATCTGTCTCCTGTCGACCTACCAGCGCCGGATAAATACCCAGAATAAAAACATGCCCTTCAAAAGTTGATCACTTGTATCCGATTGTACATTAGTCAAGCTAAATCGGAATGGATTTTTATTGACGCTGCATATGCAGAAATAAATATATAGACCGGTCCCATTACGACGAGTTAGTCTAGACTATTCCCAAAACTCCCAATACGTCTTTGCCGTACACAACAAAAGCAACAATAACAAGGTTTAATGACGTATTCAACCAATTATAATAGTCGATGTAAAGGAAAGTAATGCAAGTGAAAATGATTACAACAAATAACAATACGAAATTAAAGATGAAGAATAGACGAGTACAAGAAATAATCGAATACAATAGTCAGTAAAAAATATATATACATCTATATGATCATTTTATATTCACTGAATTGAAATTGTGGAATATGCAGGCAAATGACTTTTTACAGTAAAATTGTTCAATGTGGTATTTCATAAAACGAATATGTGATTAAAATAGGCTTTACAAATATACTATTCTTATGAAATGTTACTTAATCGTGTGTCCACCTTAGAATACGATACAAGTTTTTTTTTTGTCCTCCCCACTACCCCGCCCATTCCCATATGTTATCATGAAATATTACTAAGACTCCACCACTTCATCCCCCAAACGTCGACCTCATCCACCTTTTATGCCCACCCATTCTTTGGTCATATCATGAAATATTACATCGAGACAGCCTTTATAATCGGCCCTATTGCATGAATTGGACAGCCTCTCCCCAACCTTTAAAGTGCCTTTAAAAAACGTGAAAGAACTAAATACGCGTATGTTTAATGAAACGTAAATACAACACGTTTTAATACACACGTCTGACCTTTGCAATTCAAGTCGACGAACTACCAACATGTCCTTTGAAAAGAGAAACCAAGATCGATCGAACGTTTTGAAGAAACATATCGTGCAGTACAGTGAACCGCAAAAACTGTGTTGTAATTTGATTTTAGAAGTCAATTCCTATACGCTAACAATTTGCAAATACGAAGAATCGAAATGCATACCTTGCCAGGTCTAGTAAATGGAGAACTGGCTATTAATCACTTAATTTGAACTAGTTGATCATTTAATTAAATTAGGTTGTAATTCCGTTACTTGTTGTATAAAAAAACAACTGTAAACATTTTGGAGGGAAGGAATAAACAGAAGTTGGAAAATAAGGAAGAAATATACGATTTCTATTGTTTCGCACCCTAAAACAGGGAAGAAAGAAGAAAAATAGAAAAATGGCGTGAATGATTTTATGTCAAGACGTCAGGGTTTGTCTGCAAATTATTGGTAAATTTATTATTTCATTAGTTGAAAATTACATAATGAAGATTTTGATTGGTTAACATACAGAATTTTATCATGAGTTTTAGATTTAACAAAATATGAACCAATCATATTCTTCATGATGCATTTTTCAACCAATCAAACTAGAAATTTACCTATAATTTGTAGACAATCCCTTAATGAGATGTTGACATCCGGATGCATTTACGTTTGCAAATAAACAAAAACAAAAAAAGTAGAATGCAAAATGGCGACTTGAACTCAACACACGGTTAATTTCAAAACATGAAACCGTCATTTTACTAAAAACATATTTGATACAATATTTTGATCCTTAGATGTAGCAGAATGTATAATTTTTTCTGGTTATTTTAAATATAAAAAACACCTAGTTTGTGAAAGGCTGAAAAGTATCATGACATTTTTAAAAACACAAAGTTTTTGGGGCGAAAATATTTAAAAGAAACATGATGAGTATAGTGAAAAAGTACAAACGCGCAAACTAACGAAGGCTAAGTTGAGAGAGACTAAGAAAAACGAAGATCATACTTAAGTTTCAAACGCCACGAATTCAGTTCTTCTTCTTTACAACTTCAAAAAGAACGTTTCGCGTTGGCTTAGTCATTAGTAAATAAGTCAATAAAAGAAGACTACTAAACAGCAGCAGGGTTTGCTATGACAACCAAATCGCATTTGAAATAAGAGAGATGAAGAAACCTGTAGCAGTTTGGACGATCATTTCTGAGCCATGTTTTCAACAGGTACTGAGAGCATGTATTAAATTCGTTTTAAATTTCAGATAATTATCTCCCCATTCAAAAAGTTAGTTGGCAACGATAAGCTTTTCTTTTTTTTTCTCTTTTAACGGAAAAGGTATTTTTCTCTCTTATAATTGACATGTAGTAATAAAAGCTGAACTTAATTCATTCACTCTAGCTATTGATAAAGGGGAAGATATTAGTGTGTTGGACCCGGCTGGACTTAAGGGAAGAAATAAATTATCGAAAACACGTTTATTTTTATAAGAACATATAAATTTCAGCTGAGGCTGCCAATGTTCTTACTTCTTGTACCGTTTTTTCAGCCAATTTTTGAGCCAATCTCAGCCCGGACGTTCTAATATATAAACGACGATCTTTAATAAAAAAAAAACATTTTCGTCGTCTTTATCAATGAACTACGCAAATAATAAACGTCAAAAAAACTCTTGAATAAAACCTTAAAGTAAACACGAGAACAGGCAAAGCGCTCGCCAACTACCAACGTGCTACCTTAATCATGTGCTAAAAGTAAGGTCACGACAACTGTTCAAATAAGCTAAACACATACCTGACATGCGAAGTTTGGACGCTCTTTAAGTCGATGGAAGACTGCAATTTAACATTGAAGAGAATATTCGATCAACGTAAAATCACAAAGAGAAATCTATTTATGATTAATTAAGCCGAAATTGGATTTTATATACTTGTAGCAACGTATATGAATGTATGCGTTGCACTGTTGCGTACTTGCGCCCATTACTTAGACTAATGCTTTCTAGCGTTTTTGTCGCAGAAACGACACGAGAGCTAAATTAAGATTCCGAGAAATAAAACACTTTAAAATGAGGTCGCCCGTACAATTGAACTGAAATAGGTTAAGAGAGTCTACTACGGTGAAATCAGACAAATTAAAAGAAAACAAAACTCAAAAAAAGTGAAGGCTGAAAGATCTACACGAAGAAGGGCAATGACGAAAATAATTCGATAAATAAGTTAAAGCTCAAAATCAATATTTATTGCTGCCATCATACCTTACACGCGCATCTATTGTACATTTCATGCGCACATGTATAATACACAGGTCAACCAACCGTTTTGTACTGTTGCCATAACAAAAACGTTTAACGGGAAATCCTACGCCAATGACGTCACATAAATAAATTTTGGCATGCATTTGTGATATTTAAAAACCATCCATGACATAAATCGAAAAGAATTTCCGAGGAGAAAATAAGTTTTTTCAAGTGTTAGTCTTTATCGACAACAAGAAGATTTCGTTTTAAAAACTAAATCTTAACATAATCCAACTGGTTTTATTATTAGAGTATTTATTTCAAATAAAAAGGATTTAATTGTTAAATAAAATGAAGAAGGAAAAAAAGAAAAATGATATATGGTACAGCCAACATCTAGCATATATGATGCTTCATCTCTTGCGCGTAGATAAGTCCGAAAACTAATATATGAAACATGAAACAATAAGGCTATATATATTACCTTTTAAGAATGTCCTTCATTCAATTAAAAAATCTGCACTCGTTTAGTGTAATAAATATAATAAATGTGAAAAATGTTGAAATAAAAAACAAAATGGTAGAATATTTAAAAATTAGAAACTATAAGTGATAAATGAAATCTATTCGTAATCTTGTGTTTTTGTGTGTGAATCATAAAACATAATGAGAGAAAAAAATGTTTCAATGACTATCAAGTTTTTTTTTTATTTATACAGAAAGCAATGTGTTTTTAAAATGGTAGATTGCATAGATTACTCAGATAACTAGGTTAAGGTAACCCACTTTGGACTGTTTGTGGAATGTATGCCTAATTTAGTAAACTACATTGTTTATGATGAATTCAACCACCCGACCAATCGGTTGTGCTCAAAAAAACAGTACTTAATACCCCGGGTGTCAAGAACGATAGGGTTGAGGGGACAGCCCGTGTGAACATTCATACACCACGTATCTGTGGTCGAGGGGGAAATCACTCCCTGAAAAGCGTTTCCGATGAAACAATAGGAATTCTTGTGAGAGTGTCAAAATTTCTGAACAGTGATTTACCACCCCTCATCTCAAGTCATACGATAGATTATAAGATAATAGCAATCGAGTGTCTTTAACAAGTTGAGCATCAAAAGTTGATAATCTATAAGGGATTGTCTATAAATTATGGGTAAATTTCTTGTTTGATTGGTTGAAAAATGCATCATCAAGAATATGATTGGTTCATTTCAAAATGTCATCTTTTGATATTTTGTTAAATCTAAAACTCATGATAAAATTCTTTCAGAGAACCAATCAAAATCTTCATGTAATTTTCAACCAATAAAATAATAAATTTACCAATAATTTGCAGAAAAACTCTTTTCCAAAAGGGAGGGAAACTCTTTTCCTTTAAACGAATTAAACTTATCTGGGAAAAGTCTCAACTTGGCGTGCTAGGAAAGATGAGATGTGACATGTAAGAAGTGTAAGTGATTGTCGCCAAAATTCAGCCCATTGATTGATTGGTTGAAGATTACATCATCAAGATTCTGATTGGTTCGAGGAGTTTTTATCATTTTTGATTTTAACAGAGCATCGCATCGTGACAAAAATTTAACCTTTTTGATCTAATTTTCAACGAATCAAACAGCTAAAATCTTCCAGTAAAATACCCCCCCCCCCTCAAGAAGTTTCAAACGCATTGCACTAGCAGAGTTTGGTTCGCATGTAGACGAAAAGAAAAAATTAAGTGAAAATAAACAAGAGCATTGATTTATCACTCTGAAGCAGGGGCGGACTCACCGGTGCACCCTTGCAAAATTGTGCGATTTGGCACCCCTCGAGCAGTACCCTTCATTTATCCTCAAAGGAATGAATAAAAAACAAGCTAACCAAAAGTGGATCCACCAATAAACGAAATTTCATTAAAACAAATAATCTTAACTGTCATATGAAAATATTTTACATTGCAACATTTGTAGTTGAGAACACGTAGATCAAAAGTAAAAAAAAATAAAAAGAATAGTCTTGAATAAAAATAATATGGTTCAGAAGCGTCTATTTTATAAGACATTTTTGAACCCGAAAGGATAAGCAATTTTCTTTAGACATTCAGTTCTTCTTTTAAGATGAAAAAGATAATTTATTTAACTAATTCAAACATAAATTCAAATAAGATCCTTCGAGTGGATTGTAAGACATACCAGCACATATCTGGTACCTTGTGAACAGTGAGTCATCATTGTTTGAATCAGATGGTTATTCTCAGGGCAGTATCATAGTAAGTCAATACGCATAGAGATTTCTCAGGGTTAGAAATGAAAAAGAGAAATAAAAAGATAGTTCTATACATGTTTATTAGTGATTACTTTTATTACTGGCAAACAATACACCTTAACTATTCCATTAAATAATCACTAGCTTGGAGGTCTAAATTTGAAGAATTCTCACCAAACAATGCCCAATTGGCTAAATAAATTGTGTTATTATAAGAAAGTATAACTCAGCTCATGTTATTCATAAGGGAAGAGAATTGGGAATTAGTAGAAAGAGAGAAGAAGGGGATAGGGAGAATGGTAGTAAAACAGTAGGAAGAGGAGGGTTAGAGGAATAACAATCGAAATGCCATCCCTTAAAAGGGTCCACAAAGAAGAACCAGTCCAGATCCAAAGTATTAATTTACACGAGACATACAAACATAAAACATAATGATAGAAATAATTATAACATTTACAGCAGAATGTGAGGAAAACAGTTAAAGCAACTCTGCTAGCAACTTGAGTGAATAAAACACATCTTAAGCCCGGTGCGAATTCGGAGTACGTGTTGCGATATCCGCTAGGAAAACAATATCCTCGCTAGCAGGATTATCCTGAGGGTCCCTGAGTGAACGATGTTATCAAATTTAGTTCAGACAGGGAAATCGCTATATAACTAACAGTGAAATTAGATAATACGACTTTCTTTCGTTATAAAGAATTCCTAAAAAAATAATGCCAAACTGAGCGTACAAAATATAACAAACTAATCTCACCTTTTCCTGGTGTACGTAGATTTCACAGTTCAGAGCAGGAAATATTTCTTCTCTCGTTAATATTTCATTCCTATGATACGTTTGCATCGGTCATGTCATTGAACTTGCACTCGACCATTCTCAAATTCTTCGTGAGCAGTGTATCTCGAATTGTCTATCGGTTCTCCTCTTTTCTGTCTCTCAGTGGTCGGCAAACTAGTCGAAATCCTCCTCTTTTCTGTCTCTCAGTGATCAATGAAATAGTCGAAATTCTGCTCTAATCATTCCTTCTTTTGATCATCTTTTAATTTTAATTATTTAAATGTAATTTATTAGCAGCATCACAGACCTCTGGTATCTAATTAATTCCAATTATTTACATGTATATATCAGCATCACAGACTTTTAGTCTCTATTTAATTTCAGTTAATTCTATATATTTATTAGCAGCATCTCTTCGCCGTCAAACCAGTCTAAATGTCCATACGACTCGGAGCCTTCTAGTCCGACCATCCTTGAAATTCTCCTCTAATCATTCCTTCTTTTGATCATCTTTTAATTTTAATTATTTAAATGTAATCTATTAGCAGCATCACAGACCTCTCCTATCTAATTAATTCCAATTATTTACATGTATTTATCAGCATCACAGACTTTTAGTATCTATTTAATTTCAGTTATTTCTATATATTTATTAGCAGCATCTCTTCGCCGCCAAACCAGTTGAAAAGTGTCCATACGACTCGTAGCCTTCTAGTCCGATCGTCCTCTCATATAGGGGTAGGCTATACTGGGTTGAAAAATATGCTTTGCCTCAGAATTTGCTCGGGACCCCTTAAAATCAAACTTTAGACCTTACTGACCACAAAATCAAAAAAAGTAGGTCATTTGGACAAAAATTGAGATGTGGACGCTAATTTGAAGTCAAGAAGGTAAAATTATTGAAAGATGACTGTTTTTTACATGCGAAAAATAAGAAAATGTTAGATTTGCTTAAGTTATGACTTTGAATTTGACTTTGACTAAGAAATTTTATCAAAACTATTTTATTCCACTTAGTTGCATTTCAACAACACACAAATAATCTAATATCTGCATTAAAAAAAAGGGGTGGGGCAGGCCGTCAAGGTTAATTTAACTCAAGAGATCGGGATGAAAAGATGTCTTTTTAACAAAAAATAAGTTTACACTTTTTTGAAAAAAAAATCTAATTTGAAAAATCAAATAACTACAAGCTAAGCTCATGAAATATATTAGTTTAATTGTGTAAACTTGTTATTTATGCATACATGGTTTCGTAAGGTAAAGGTCATGTTTCGGTCAGTATTAACATCCCAGTCGCCAACTATGTCACTAACCAGTATCTGCTCAGCATTAACTGTTGCAATATCAGCTATCATCGGGTACTTCCATTTGAGATTAGAAGCACTCTTTACTCTTATCAAATGTTCAACTACATACCCATCTTCTTTTATGTCTTGACAATAGCCAAGGTACCAAGTTGTAACCCCATTAGGCAACATCCAAAGTGTCACACATATATCATTCACATTTACAACATGATTTACTGTTTCTTCAACTTCAACTTCACCATCAATATTTTGTAAAACTCTTAAAGCATCAGCATCGTTTGGCAGAGGAATCTGTTGATCTCTGTTTGAATACCCATTTAAGAGAACAAAGAAGTTTGTCAATCGATCCTCTGATGAAATTTTATTCAACTTAAACAGTTTTGGATTTCCAATTACATCAGCTTTGTGGGTATCTCGATAATATGCCAATTCAGTTCGCACAATGTTATCAGATAAATCAGGTTTATCTTCCAAGATATGGATCAACTCTTCTGTACTTGTAACCGGACCACCCCAACTCTTACATTTCTGAAGTAATTTATTTGTGTACTCTGATGTATGACGAGCTTGCTCCATCTTTTCTTCCACCTTCTTACGATGTAACTCTTTTTGCTCATTTGTCCATTCTAGTTCTTGTTGATTTATTTGTTTAAGAATAGCAGTAGATAGTTTTGAAACTGCATTATCAAAGTTTGATTTATGGAGAACCATATCATTTCTTAAATTCTTTGCTTTGAATCTTTTGTTCCTACTTTTAGCTACATGGCTTCGGTGATCAAAAACACCTAGTTCTCTCTCACAAATTACATTACTTGTTTCTAGACTGGAGCGTTCATCGACAGTTAAATTAAAAATCTGTGTTGCTCTTTGTGGTAGTTGTGAATATGCTCCAATACCATACTCTCTACCGCATTGTAGTTGAATTGTTTTTGCAGCTTCATAACACATTTGTCTCAGTAGAGAAATCTCAACCTCTGAAACTGGTTTATTCAAGGTAATATGACGGTACTCAACAATGTAGTTTTTCAATGTTTCTAGAGATCCATCTTTTAAATCCTGGCAAAGCTGTGGGAAGATCTGGCATAAATCATCCTGAGTTCCTGATTCTACAACATTAAGTAAAGGCAATGTTACTTTGTAAGTAAAATAAGCTAATGAATTCAACTCACTAAGCAAAAACTCTGAGTCCATGAGGACTCGCATGATTTCAACATGTTGATTATTTAGATGGGTTTCATTTACCACCATTCTTATATAAGGAAAAGCATCTAGAATGGATGCACATGAATAACCAAGTTTTGTAAACCGTCTCTCTTGGTAAAGGGATATATGTTTAACTTTATCTTCACGTTCTAGAATATAATCAAACAATGATGCCTGATTAGTTGAAGTTGCAGATTTATCATGACTAATAAAGTTTATTATTGTCTTAATTGCAGCAGTGGACACTGACTTTTCTCCTCGGAGAAACGATTTGATGGATGGTGCAGTTGATATCAATGCCTCTCTGAAATTAAGTTTTGCCTCAATCTTTTCCAAAACACTTAGGTTAGAGCGGTCTAGTGCTTCGACAGTGTGGGCTTTACATAGAAGATGCAATGGAATATGTTGAGAACCTACTTTTGATGAAATACCATCCTCTATTTTGAGATTTTTTTCAACAGAGTCTGTCATAATAACATCTATCTGTTCCCACAATTCTTTTGCTGTAACCTCAATAAACGTTTTTGCACTAGCAAGAATAGCTAATCTCGTCAATGTCTCTACTATCAAACTAACTATTTGTGCACGATCCTCATATGCAAAGAAAAGTGGGCGAAGAGAGAAGCGTTTCTTTCCAGAAAAGTTCAGAATGATTGCAGGCCACTCACCATCAATCTTACAACGTGACGTTGTGTCATAATGAAGTGTACATTTGACATCATTTGGTTTGTGGTATAATTCATCAGCAGCTTCTGATTCTTCCTGAATTGCCATTCGTTGCTTATAATCATTAATTGTTTTTGGTGTTGGTAGGACATTTTTGTATGGAATATAATGTTCTTTGCTTTTTGGACCTAAACATTTTACTTTCTTTTCTGGAGCCCCATTTCTATATTCTGCTAAAGTTGGATCGTTTTCTAATGCTTCTTCTTTTGAGCAATAGTACTTGTGCCCATACATGCCTTCAGTAACTGTTTGTACAGCAACAATTGATTTTTGGGCTGAAATACCACATTTGACTGATACTTTGACACAAGTACTTTTGACGTGGTCTGTTAACTTTCTGGCATGACGAATCTCTGGTTGATCAAAATATTCATTTGTAGTTTGAGTACTTGCATCATCAACATTAACACTTTTTACTCGAACAGCCCCAGAGCGGTTAATTGAAACATCAGTCACAAGAGTGCTATTAAGGTCAACATCATTAACTTCATTCTTACTCTTATCTACATCTTCTACCTCATCTACATCATCATAAATATAACTCAACTCACTTTCAATTGCATTAAGCCTTTCATTTTGAGCTAATCTCTTTTCTTCCTCTTCCTTTTCAAATTCTTCATCAATTTCTTCACTAAGGTACATCTTTCTACTACTATAATCTAATTGATCAAAATAGAATTTTTTCTCAGATTCATGGAAGTTGTTTGGGTCAGACGTTAGCTTTTTTATATTGAATAGGACCAGTGATTTCTTACGCCACTCCATCTGTCTTTTCCTTTTGTTAACAGGTTTCTTTCTTGAGTTAGATGTCACAACTTCATTGTAATAAATTTCAAGTTCTTTGTGTATCTTCTTCTTCACGGTTTTTCGACATTGGACATTTTCCTGTTTAAATGCCTTGCTCCAAATATCTACCAGCTTTGTCATGTATGCATTTATAACAAGTTTTCGTATGTTTGTTTCATTTTTTTCAGAAGGACGCCCTCCAGGAGCAAGTTCCATGATGGATGAGACAACATGATGAACTGTTGGGAGTTGATCATGCAAGGCAAAACTAAATGTTCTTTCATCCTCCATTACTACTGGCTGTCACCACTTCTAAAGTTTTTCTACTAAAATCTAAAAAAAAGTTGCTACAAATTAAAGCAAAATGATAACAATTTCAAAATACACTACTATCGATTCAAATTTACAACAAAAATAGAGTAAAAGAACAAAAAATTTCCATTTTTACGACAATTTACCGAAAAATGGTTAATTTTAGCCATTTTAAGCCATTTTTCGGCCGAAAATCATACTAAAACATTTATTTTTTTGAAGAAGATCATGTTTAATCATAAACATATGTATAATATATAACTATAATTCAAATTCACAATAGAAAATTGAGTAACAATGCCATTAATGACCAATTTTTGTTGAAAAACGTCAACATGAGCGAAAATGGTGCACCCTGTAACTTAAAATGTGTGTCCACATCTGAATTTTTATTGAATTTCATTTTTGTTTCGATTTTGATCTCAGTAAAGGCTATATTTTGATTTAAAGGGGTCCCGAGCAAAATTTGGAGACCCACCCCTGTATAGCCTACCCCTAGGCCAAACCCCCTAAAAATAGCCCAAATTAGGCCCATTTGGCACCCCAATTTTTTTATCAGCACCAATACCACCAAAACCAGTTTCATATCATTACTTACTATCATGATATGCAAAATTAGAAAAATCTAATGATTTAAACTGGAGAAAATGGACAAAAATCCTAAAAGTGGCCCAAATTGGGCCCATTTTCCCCAAATTTGGCCTCCAAATTTATTTTTCAAAAATCGGGCAAAGTCACTTTTTTTGTCTTACTAAAGGCAAGCTTGATGCAAAAAACTAAGAATTTTAATGAGTGGTTACCAAGAAAAACTAATAACAGACGGACAGACAGAAAGACTTATAGGATTAATTTATAGGAACAATGATGGGTCCAAAAATGTTACCTTCACCATCATCATTGCAACAATCCTTGTTTTTAGTATGTATCACTTCTTTTGATTGTGAACTAAAAATCTTTCCACACTGTTTGCATTGATGAACCCTTCTTGCTTTTCTCTTGACATTTCTTTTCTCCCATTTTTTATGTTTCAACTGATGCTTGATAGCAAAAGACCTCCTGGTAAAATGTTTATCACAAACTTTGCAGAATAGATCTTCAATAAGTTTAATCTTAGTTTTCTCTTTATTAATATTGTTCATATCATCCATGGGTACCTTTTCAGTGTATGTTTGTGTTTTTCCATCTATAATTTCATTTTCCATTATGATGTCATCACCCACTTCATTTGGTTTCAAATTGGATTTCTGTCCATCAGTGATTTTAAAGTTGCTTTCTCTTCTTTAGTTCTATTGATGTTAACGCCAATTCCAGGTGATGTAAAAAGCACCTTCATTTATACATTTATACATTTATCATACCTAAAAAAATAAAGAAAATGAAATAAAAATGAATGGGTTGATCCGGCTGACTGGGTTAGCTTGTTGTATAAATAAAAAGTTGTAAACTATAGTTGTTCGAAGACGAGTCATATGAGTAATGGAGAATAATATGTTCTAAGGCAACTGGCCACATCTACCTAAATAAACAATATAGTCAGGGGAATAAGGGAAGAAAAACATTGTTTTTCTGCAAATGTTTAGAATAGAATGAAAATTTCAGGATGTTTC
>JAUKPT010000323.1:0-21371 GCA_032273505.1 Nanomia bijuga | reverse complement strand
ACAATTCAGGTAAATAGCGTTTTACATACCTGGAGGGTTCCGGTAAATAACTTCTTTCTTATTACATTATATTATATTCGAAAAAGGTATTTCATTACCTGATTTTCTTTTCTGTCTTTCTGTCTGTTTAAATACATTCAAATCAACAGTATAATATTGTGTAACACTTTTAAAATATCAAAATAAGTCGACAATATTGCGATTCCAAATTGAAATCAAGTGAGAACTGGTGAGTCAGACATCTTAAGGCGTGACAGAGTTGCATATGACTTTTATCATCATTTAACGTCACTAGTTTTCAACTGATTTCAATAACATATGTATATTAAAGTTTTTCTTATATTAAGTCTGCTTTATGATTCAAATGGTAGAGATTTTGATTTTGATTTTGTTTTTAAATGTGAACCAAGTGGTAAGTAAGATTTTTATACTCCTGATCTCATCTCTTGGCAGTGGTTTTAACTCTCTTTAATCTCTTCTTGGTTTATTTTCTAGTTTTCCTTTTCGAGCTGAGTGCTAGCGTTTTGTTTTTGTGTACGTCTTTTGTAAGTGACACTGCAGTTTCTATTTTGTCTTTTTATTAAATTCTGAATGCGTACATAGCATAGCCATGAATCAACAAATCTTTAATAAAGAATCTTTACTCTGGCAAAAATAGAACAAATTTATTACTTAGCCCTAAAAAACTTTCTCTTTTCATTTTAAGCCACACAATTTTCTGAACATGTTTTAATCTTAACCATTATGATTAATTATTGTGCAATTAAAATCTTTTGCTTTGTAAGATGATTTCCAAATTGTTCTAAGCAGACAATTTTCCAATAATTTGGATAAACACGAGATTTTTTTTAAGATAACCTTAATTAGTATCATTAATTCTTCATATTATTTGCTTTGTAAGTTTATTTATATATCTGGTTAAGCAATTTATATTGGTGAAGGTGCTATTGATATGATACCGAAACAATCAGCTGATTAGCTCTTATGACTTTTTTTCTTCATTTAGATAAAAAAGGAACATATCACCTAGAAGACAAACCAGTTAACGTCGGAAAAATGCAGCTGTAGATAATATACGAATCAAAAATACATGAAAGCACAGATTATTGTAAGCTGAGCAATTCGAACTTACTAAATAACCAGATCAATGAATGAATAGATACAAGTATAAAGGTTTACAAAATATATACGAAGAATATTCCATTGGGAACCCCAAAATGCAGCGGGTCCTTTCATTTCAACCAGTTGAAGACTGGCTACGTTGTTTAGGACTATTGCATTATGCTCAGAGGTTTTACGATAACGGATATGAAGACCTCGAAACGTGTAAACTAATCGAGGAAACCGACTTAAACGCGATTGAAATGACTGATAAAAATGATCGCGAGGATATATTGATTGCTGTGCAACATTTGAAGAGGAATACACAGTTCGTGTTGAAATCAGATGATAGTAAGTTGATACGCACGAAGATCGAAAAGAAAACGTTAAAAAAGAAACTAAAAGAGCTGTTGAAAAGAGATAATAGAAAATTAACGGTAAGTTGGGTTTGTCACACTTTTGATTAAAGTTGCAATAATTTTTAAATGTACTCAGTTAAACATTTTACGGTAATTTGAATATTTCTTAAATGTTGCCATTTGGCTGACTACTCTTCCTGTATTCTTGCAGAGTAAACATCTCATATACCAGATGCAATGTTAAAGTAACGGTCAAGATTTCTTAAGTCTAGACACCTGAGTTGCGCTCCTTTTGGTTTTCATATCTTACAAGAATTATGATATAGTCTTTTACAAAGAAAGTAAAAAAGGATATTCACTTTTTATGAAAGCATCGAAATTGCACCGTTACAAAACTTGGAATCAGCATAATATCTAATTTATTTTTCTTCTTTTCTAGGATGGCACTGTAGGAGATCTATATCCACTTGCAATAAAATTTGCATCAGAATTAGTCACATTTTTTGATGACGTTCGTAGTACTCTGGAGAAACTGAGGGAAGAAGAAATACCAGATGAAATACCTGCATATTTTGAATTACAACCACCAAGTCCTGTGAAGAATAGGGTAAGGTTTGATTATTTTACGATTTTTGTTGATACTTCTATGATTAGTTTAAATAGAGGTGGATTGACATTTCTGCTGAGAGGTTAGGTTTTTTTACACTTCTTTTGCCACGACACTTGGTGAAGTAAGGAGGACAGGGTATACATAGATGTATGTTTATTTGTACCTACGCTTTCTTACCCATAAATGAGTCTTCTAAGAGTATTTAAAGAGGTATTTTCAGCTATGGTCAGTCGTAAAAGTAATTCTGATAAAATTTCAAAATTCTAAGAATTATATTCATAAGCTAAATTTCTCCTCAAAACGGCCTTTGTTACGATTATCAGGTGATCTTAATGAAATCGACAACATTTTAAGTCTAAAACATACAAATAATAGTATAAGTGCAGCATTTTCCACAACCATTTTTCTTGTGGGATATTTTCGTTGTGGTCCATTACGACAGACATGCCTTGGTTTTTGAGTTCATAGATAAAAAGGAAAGAAATTTTTATCAACAACATTCCTTAGGCGTGACAAAACTTTCAGTTTAGATTTTTTCAAGGAATCTTGAAAATAATTCTGTCTTCAGAATAAGGGGTCATCTCAAAAACGTTTTCATATTATGTCTTCGGAATAAACAACTGATGCATTATGTGTAAGCAGTCCGAAAATTACTTTCTGTGAAACGTTTACAATTACAAACTCTTCATGGGGATACAAAAACAACTAAGAAACACAAAATATGCCAAAATCAATGTCGGTTTTATTTGATGTTAGAAAGCTATGATAACCCATGGTTATAGCACGAGTTAATCATAGAATTTCGAGGTCCCTTTTATTGACCCTTGATTGAATTAATCAGTTTATCCTTGTTGGCATCGATTCACAATACGATTATTAGTGGATTAAAAATATCTTCTCAGTTGAAAACTGTTTTGCTTCGCGTTTAGAAGATTATTTTACCTTGATATGTGAACTTTCATTTAAAATTATTTGCCGTGTAAAACTAGAATATAATGAAATCATTTCCGATGAAAAGAGATCAAAGGGGTATACAAAGGAAGACAACTTAAAAATGCAAACGTTGAATCGACCGTTTTGGTCCCAATACTCACATAACGTGATTACGGAGAATTAACAATTGACAATTTGATCTTCAATTTAATGCATATAATTACTCAACATTTCATAAAAAAAAAATATATATATATATATATATCTGTACCAAGGCCAAGGAAAGATAGTTGCTAATTTAGCGTCACCAGGTTGGCTTTGTTTTACTTTGTTGACTTTGACTGTAGGTTTGACTGTAGTTCTTTTCTTTGAACAGTGACAAGGTTTGGTTAGTTAAGATATTGAAATGCAAGTTTATTACTGAAGTACTTCTAGGTTAAGTTTTCATTTATGGTGGAAGTCTAGAAGCTTATGGATTGTGGTTCCATCCTAGTCAGTGTTTATAGTGACGAAAAGTTAACAATCAATCTGTTAGGCCTTAGTCTTTGCACAATGAAATCCCCTCAAAGTGTAACATCATTTTCTACAAAAAGCAACACAATCAAATATTTTGATTTCATGCTGCATCTGCTTTAAGGAGATTTCACTTCAAATGTACTAGGTCAGTCGGCAACAACTATTAGAATTTTTGATCTCTGTTCCTTCTTCTAAGACAACCGATGAATCCGTTCGGGTTATCTTTTCATGTAGTTCAACAGAACCGGATTTCAGTATATCAATCACGATGTTATAAAAGATTTTCTCAACATTTATTCCATACTTCGCACTCGCTTCTATAAGCGTGAATCCTTTAGCGTCAGCGTATAATTTAGCCGACGTGTATTCCACTTCAATGTCTTTTCTGTCGCATTTATTGCCGACAAGTATAGTGGTGACGTTTGGTGACGCTTTTTGTTCGACTTCTTGTAGCCAGTCTTCGACGCTTATAAACGAGTTGCTATCGGTGATGTCATATACGATTACAATGCCGTGTGCACCTCTGTAGTAAGCTGTCGTTAAAGTACGGAATCTTTCTTGACCGGCACTATCCCAAATCTAAAGTGAAAAGATTTATATTTTATGAATATTGTTATTTATTTTATGTACATATTTTCTAAAAGTATGTTCAAAACTTATCATTTTTTAGCGTTAAACATGAATTTGTACATATACCGGTTTGAAAATTGATAGTCTCTCTATGCGAGTAAACCAATAGGTAGGTGCATATGATCAACCTCCAATTACCCTTTGAAATATAGTTATAAAGGTCTATAAAAAAAATATTAAAAAACGGGCCTCATCTGTTTTCCTGAGCTGTATAAACTAGATGTTGTTCAGTGCAATCAAATAGAAATGTGAAAGCTTAGAAAGCATCAAAACTCTCCGTATGGTATCTTAAAAAGACATCTCACTGTAAAGAGACACCTAGTGAAAACCGAGGAGCAAATCACTGTTGATAAATCTCGTACACCTTGATAAGAGTTTTTTATTGCCTCTTCGGAAACCTCATATAAATCCTATTGTTTAAAGAAAAATTCCGTACGCTTTTTTCTGAACGAGTTCAGCGTAGATTGCAACTTACCTGTAGTTTTATCAATTTATTATCAACTTCTATTGTTTTTACTTTAAAGTCTACGCCGATCGTACTTATAAATGTATCTGAGAAGGTATCATCACAAAACCTGACCAATAACGAACTCTTTCCACTGTTACTGTCCCCAATAAGCAACAGTTTAAAAAGGTAATCATAATCGGGATAAGTTGTGTTGACTTTTGTTGTCATATCAGGTGATCCATTTTTTGCTGGTTCATTATTAGACGATGTCATTTTATCAATAATAATCATATCATTTTGTTGTTTCTTAATTCCTAGAAGGTAAAATGGAAGTATAAATATTATATAACTATATAAATACAATTTCTGGATTTGCAATGAACAAGCAAAGGTGAATGCAAAATCAAATTTAATGATCTCAGCAACCAGTAAATAAGTTAATGTATAGAAAAAAAATCTTGTTTACTCCAATCTTACAATTCAAGAACTTCTTAGACTAGAAGTAGTTCTTCTTTTATCAATAATTCTCAAAAAAAAATGCAGATTGTCTACAAATAAAGATAAACAAATTCATTATAAAAAGGTCGTTGACATTTTAGTAAATACATAGGAAATAAATAAATTTTGTAATATCTTTGGTTTCTGTTCTCATCATTGAAAGGAAATTTTGATCTAATAATATAGATTTGAATAGCAATTTGTAAACAAACAAATTATACTTACTTTCTATTGCAACATATTACAGTATTTACATTTATACAGTTTATTCCAGATTTCTTGGCGGTGAGTTTCTTGAACAAGTAATGAATGACTGAATAAATAACCTGGCTTTTAAGTGCTCATCAAAATTCACTGCCAGAAAAATTGGAATCGATATCTTCACCAGGACTATTTATGTTAATGTAATAATCACGTTGCAAAAATATTTGCAATAACCACTGTAGAATTTGCATTATTTGCTTTGAATAAATGATATTGAGTTAATTTGATATAGGAAAATGTCGACTTTTATATATTGAACTCATTCAGAATTATTTATTCAAAATCAAAGCAACAGAAATTTGCAAATCCATGCTTAGTGTATAGAGTGTACCGTGTATATCATCACAGATTATAGAAAAATGCAACAGATGAAATATATGACATTTACGCATGTAATACCCATCTTTCTGATAATCATAGATGTTTCAAAACAGTTTGATGTGTTCCTTCCAAATTTATATTTAAAACTTGTTCGTTATCCCATTCTAGCAAATGTATGAACTTTCTCATGGTCACTGCATGTAACTGATTTTACAAGATAGATATGATTTGATATGCATCTGTCCATTACAACCTTCACAATATGATGTATCTGAATAATACATACACAACACTTGTCTCAAGAGATTTGAATTGATACATTTCTTCAGTTCTTCTGAATTGAAATTGCAAGTGATATTAAACTAACTTCGCAGTATAAGAGTGAACAAATAAACTCCAAAGAGAAAATTTTGCATTATTTTGCTTACGTTGTAATACAGAACACTCTACGAACCTACAAGATAATAAGAAATCCCACTAAGTTATCAAATGTTGAATAATGTATTTTTAAAGATTTTAACGACAAAGGTGTACAAAAGTAACCCTCCATCCACATCTAACACCACCACCACCACCAACACCACCACCACCACCACCACCACCCACCGCTTAAATCTAACAAAGTACTACTTACATTCGTTTTACGTACTTAAATTCTTCTGATTCTGCTCGTTAAAATAAGCTTCATTATTCAACTTTGCTACAAATGTTTCGATGAATAAAAGCTTTTTTTATGCCATGTACACTTATCTATTTCTGTACCATCAATGGACATTCCCAATTTGTACCTGCAAGGGACAAGGTTTGAGGTTACACAATCTTGCTCAACACCAAACTTAGTATTCAATAACTTATTTAACTGAAGGTCATTTGCTAAATAGGGCTTCTGAAATGGGCAGTATGAACCTAAGAATATTGTATCAACGTTAAAGTAAAAATATAAGTATAAAACATTTCATGGTAAAAAATGATTTTAAACTAATTTAAGAAAATGGTCAATCCAAGGAAACTATAGTTGCCTAAGCTAGGAGGAGAAAATCTATAGTTAAAGAAAACAATAGAGGATTAGAGATATTATTCAAACCTTAGTAAAGTTTTACAGCTACATCTATTGCAATATCTGTTTCGAGGATAAAAGAATATACTTATTAAATACCAAATACCTATAATTTCTTATGTTACACGAAACTATATCATACTGCCAGGTTTTTATCTGTAGAAAATATCCCTTTTTAAGTATTCATATAAATTCAGTTTAACCTAAAACTTTACAGAAACCAGGCCTGTATCACAATACCCATAATGAGAATTGCCTAATTTTAGGATAAGACTGCGAAGTCAATAGTTAAGCCAATTCTCAGTTGCAAGCATGTATCAGCATAGCATCTTCAAGACACTGTTGTTTTGTATAAGACATCCACTTGACAGTTGGAGAAGGATGGCAAGGGATCATCTCAAAACATCGGTTGATTTTAATATTTGATTGGCTTGAAGTTATATCATCAATAATCTGATTGGTTCGCTTTTGAGTGCTTTCATTATTTTTGAATTTAACAAAACATCGAATTTTGTCATTTTTGAATAAACCAATCAGATTCTTCATGATGTAATATCAAATCAATCAATAGTCAGTTTTTAGATGATCCCAAAGAATTTTTCTCTGACTGTTTTGTTGTAAAATGAAAGCTACACGTTCCACCGTTCAATTTAATTATGATTTTAATTGTTATTTATTTATAGTATAGCTGTTAAGACTATTTTATCAGATATTATCTATTACAAGCTGTTATTGATTCTAATAAGTCCATCTTAGGAAAATATTTTGCTTAATTACTTTCTGCTATTCAGTCAATATATAGTTCATTGTATGGGGTTGGTTGAGACATTGCTTTGAGCTAAATAGAAGATTTCTAAGTTATTGATATATGATGACGTTGTTAGCTGTTTTAGTAGACTAGATAAAAATGTACTTAGTATGCCAAAACACGTATGTATGGTTAGATGGTAGAAATCTAGTTAGATTCTAGAAAATGGGAAAAATCATAGTAATCTGGAAAAATTAAAGAATTTTAGATAAATTGTAAAATTTAAAAAAGAAATTGTAAGAATTCCGTAAGGTAGTGAAAATTTAGTGAAATTGTAGACATTTAGAAAAATGCAGAAGATAGGTAAATTTGTAGTAATTTAGTAAATTTGCATGAATTTTGCAAAACTGTAAAAAGGTTTACAGATATTTGCTAAAATTTAGACGTTTTGTGAATTTATAACAAATGGTAAATTGTAGCATCTATCGATTTTTGAAATTGTGTTAAGTGTAAAGACATTGAGAATCATTATAACTTCATATATAAATCATCTTAACTTGATTTCTCAAAAGATCTAATATAGATTTCTTAGAAAATAAATAATTCCTTTTATAATCTATATTCTCTTATTCCAAAGAAAACAGTTAACAGTTGCATAAATTACTTCTTTTAATATTGAAAGAAACATGAAATAACACCACACTATGTCATCCTGGTTTTATTTCCTTTAAATTACGATTTCTATCATTGGTTATTCATACTGGGAGTGTCTTATTCATGGATGAGTAACAACGTGAAAAAATAAGTGATGTAAGCTTTTCATTTTCATGCCATATGAAATTACACACATGTTTGTTACACTCATATGTGATGGTATATTCAAAATAAATTTATTACAATCTTGAATTAAGTCTTTTAGTTGAATCCATATAAGATGCATGCATGTAAATACATGAACTTATTAATCAAGCTTGACTACTTTTTAAGATGTATGTATCTTTTCGGACTAAGGTTCCGGTGTCAAACTACACAGAGCATGACAAGGAGGTTTAACGACTACTTTATCTTTATTGAAAATTATTTAGAAGAAACATTTCACTTTTAAAAACTCTCTTTTTTAAGTTTTCTTTCTATCTGTTCGATATGAAAACCAAGTAGCAAAACATAACATTTCCACAAGGGCGTGTCAAAAAGTTTAGAAATTTGAAATTGACTTTCAATCACAAAAAGACACATGAATATCATCTACCAAAAATCACGTAAACCCCTTTTACAAAAAAACAATCCACTTACTTTGATAAGCCTCTATTTACACCACAATAGACGCTTAATGATGTACCTAGATTCAATAAAGAATCACACATACGAATCGACACTCACTTTATACATATCTACTAAAACAAAAATCAATTTCTTCTCGGAAATTGATGACTGCTTTTTTAAACGCGGAAGTAAATTGAAGCCTTCATCAACGGATTCCTCGATTAGTGCTTTCAACACAACAGGCTAAATGTTTAAACAAACATTCATCTCTTTCCTTTTCTTCTTTTTCCTTTTTCTTTTCGATGTTGTAATGAATCAAGTCCTTTATGAATAATACATCAACTTGTGTTCTCTATATATTGAACATGAAGCAGAAGCAAAGAATATATATTTCATTTTTTTTGTTTCAATACTTTTTATATTTCACTTTAATGTATTAATATTTCATATAATATCTTATTTTGTACTATTTTTTATTATCTTGTTTTAAATCTTTGTAAGGATTTATGGATTTAGGAGGTGGATCGGTAATGTGTTACTTATTTCAAGTACTGATACGAATAAGAGAAAGAACGAAAACCTGTTTAATTTTTACAAAAAGTGTAGTCTGCCTGCTCACTGTAGAGGCTAACCCATTCAATATGTTGATTTAACCCTATAGTCCCTCGTTATTACTGCAGAAAATGCCTTGAAATGAGGTCAAAGAAAAAATCGGATATCTAAGGTGTTTGGGTAAAGTAAACCCCGTCTATATCCCAAAGTTTATCACATATACGAGCTCCAATTCCAGAAAGCTTGTGATGTATAATTAACAAGTACATAAATTTCGTCAAAAACCTCTAAAAAAAGCCCATGTCAGATAGGCTTCAGTCGGTATTAAATCTCTTTAAATTGATAATTTAAGGATGTAAGTAGATGTAAGTAGGGGGGTCAGAAATGTGTTACTTATTTCAAGTACTAGTCACAAGTGCGAATTATAAGACAAAATATTATGAGACAAAAAATGTTTGATTTTAACTGCACAATTCAACTCATCCATTACAATGAGATTCAAATCTATCCATCTAATAGGCAATAGTTTTATCTTATTTTCATAAATCATAAGGTGTCTTCTTTGAAACATTTTCTTTTCTTCTTCCACTACTGATTGTGAGTGAATCCGTGCCAGTCAGCTTGTAACTCTCTTAGGGAAATGATTTGTTGAAGAAGAAGTATATAAAGGTCAATATAAAACGACAGTACCTCAATTCCTTAGTCTTTCACATCCTCAAACATGTATTACTTTGAATGAAATTATTTTCATCAAAGCCAACGATAAATTTCAGAATGAATGAACTTTAGAATTTCAAATGTATATAATCCACCGCACGGGACTAGCACAAAAGGAATTAAGAAACGCTGAAGTATGAAGAAATAATCGACGTTTCATATTCTGAGAAAGAAAGGGGGAAATCGAGAAAATGAGTTGAACCACGGACATAATTTAGAATTATAATCAAAACTGATGTTCATACTTTCGATTTAAGACGATATTCTTCATTAATCAATTATTTCTCGTTGACATTGTATAGTATGAAAAAATTGACAAATTGTGATAAAACATTTATAAAAATAAAAAATAAACAATAAATCAAGAAAATGAATTACCCTTTTTGAATTGAAAACTTAATTTATTATCGTCTACTAACTCTTAGAAATAAATGTTCATTCGACCCCATTGAGATTACAAAATTGTTTAACCTTGACATGAAAAAGAGAGAAAAATGTATTATTACAGGGAATTGTTTCCTTTGTTATTTATTCCTATGGGAAATCGAAAATAAAAAATGATGATAGAAGTTCCGATATTTTGACAGTTTTTGATAACATTCTTCATGAACCCTTGTCTCTTCAAATGTTGTTTTCATTTCTGATCTCAGACAGATAAAGGTTCAAGGCCAAACAATTCTCCTTTTTTTAACAATATTTAGTTATAATAGCACTTCAGAAACGAATGGGGTTATTTTACCAACATTGTTTGATAATTACATTATCAAGTACCTGATCGGCTAACAGATGAATATTCTCATCATTTTGAATCTTGGCAATTTGACAAATAATGACATAATTGAAGCTTTGAATCAGATTCTTGATGATGTAATTTTAAACCAATCAAACGACGTTATGTTCACAATACCCTTAGTTCTTTCAAATATGTACTAATGCAAGAACACCAGCCATGCACCAGCTTATTGAGAAATAAGATAAGAAGAGATGCATGTACTTACGATGAAACAGTCCTACCCAATACAAGCTGTTTCTGTAATTACTTGGATAACGATCAAGGGCGAACGAAACAAGGGACTATCTGGACTGGAGTCCGATATCTTGAAATATATTTTTTGCGTCCATTCTAGGCGTCTAAAAAGAAATATTAACAGCAAAAAGGCGCTTTGTACATAAATTATTCAGACAACTTTTCAACACCAGCTTAACAGAAGCTGGGTTTACTTGTCGTTGATATAATTTTTTCTTTAATAAAAATAATAATAATAAGGATTAATAATTGATAATATATGATTTATATATACTAGTCTGGGCCCGGTTGTTCAAACTAAACATGTTTAAAGCTGTTGAAGCCTATTGTATTCGATTTTATAACAATAGAATTATCTCGTGTTAAACAGTAGTTAAATAAAGTTTGGACAACCGGGCCTTGGTCTGCAATCATACTGCCCGATTATTCAATCTAGCCAGATCTATATGATTTTGTTTTCAACGAATTGTGCAATATCACTACGTCTTATCAAGGATTGTTGTTGATATGATAATGAAACCATTCCCCTCTTCAACCACATTCTTATCATTACTACTTAATACACCACTCATCACTGAAATTGTAGATTTTCAACACAAATCGATGATTTTGATATTTTTCCATAATCTTCATAATCCTCAAAAACATGTAATTCTTAACCACTAACGTTTATTTTCTAACTTCAATAAATTTCAAAAATTGTCAAGGTAACTTCATTCGTCGCTCAATAAGAGCCTTTGATATCAACTTTTTAATGAAGATTTGGTAATACGCTGGTTAAGGCTGCAGATGTTAACTCCTGTCTATGATTACTTTCTCATTTTCTTTCTTTCATGATATATTTCAACTTCATAAACCTTGACGTACAAAAATACCAATAAAAAATGTTTAAAATTGTACACCAATATACCGCAAAAATACTGCCAAAGAAGAGACAAACTCTTAGATATCAAAACTAATGATATTCTATACCTTGCATTTGCAAGTTGTTTAAAAATGGCAAAGATTTGAATATTATCTGTAATCCGGTAAAGATCCCTCTTTTTACACTTATTCAGGAAGCAGAGTTGTCATCAAAATACACCTCTTTTATGTATCGTGAATTCCAGAATTTATATCAAGCTTCATTACGTATAAAGCAAACAGTAGAGCATAAAATCGATGTTGAGAGTTTCAAAGTAAGGTAAAGTAGCAAATATTGATTTAAAAGAAAAGCATATATTTGCCTTATTACAAAATTGACTTGAAAAGTTTTGAATACAGTACTAGTCCTCAATCTCAAGCCCGTATTAAAATCATGTAGCCTAGTGGGAAGGGGGGCAAGAAAACATTAGGCCGGGCGGAGACCCACAACTCTTTCATCAAATATGTTTTTCTGGACTCACTTTAGGGTTAACAAATGTTTTCAAAGTCTTATTTTAAAGAGCATTTAATGACAAAGATTATTTTTTCATCTCCAGTGCTCGCATGCCTCCGAGTCCTGTCCTGCTCAAAGTACCCCATTTATCGCTACTAAACTCTTTATGACTCTTTATGACTCTTTGCAACACCGGTTGGGTTCACACAAAATTTGGTAGGAATGAAATTTGACTTATCATCAAAACATTTTTTTTCTGTTGTACAAATACAGGATTAAACTTGAAATGAATTTTTATTGGTATTTTTAAAAAAGGGTAGAAAATCAATGTTTCGTTTGAAATATTGTTTTTTGCGTCAGCAACATTTTCAAAATTCCCAGGTGTACCCACCTATCAGAATGAGGACGTCGCGATTAATCTTACCGCCATATTGAATTCTTTCATGAAAATAACCCCCTCCCTAATCTTAGTAATAAAGAATAGATGTAATCTACTATTTAGCATTTTTTTCTTCTTAGCGTTAATGGTTTCGAATACTTTTGTTACGTCATTCGAACGTTTTCTTATAGAGAAAAGTAAAAAAGTTCTTTTGATTAAGATAACTATCCCTCTTTTCTCTCTATCTTTGTTGATTATCCGGGTAATAAAGCCAAAACTAACTGGCTAGGCGGGTACAATCCTGGAGAATATTAGCCATTGGACGACGTATTAGCCTTCCCTGCGGTCGCACTAATACTGGCGTCCTCGGGCTGATATTCTCCGGGATTGCCCTTCTATCAAGTTAGTATTGGCTTACGAATGCACTGCTTATTGGTAGTAAAATATTTGTTTTAAATTGCTCGATATCTGTAGGAGGATTTTATTCGTCACATTATTGTTTTTATAATACTAGCCTCTTTTTAATTTGCATTCTTCTTATTTAGATTACCTCAAGCTTAGTGGCAAAAGCTCAAAAGAAATACAGTCACCCTGATACTGGAAAAACGATATTTACGAAAATCCTAAGCAACGAAATACCTACTGAGCTGATTTATGAAGACGAAAAGTGTGTTGCATTTCACGATACAAATCCGAAAGCTCCAGTTCATTTCCTAGTAATACCTCGATTGCCTATCCCTCGAATACAAGACGCATATACGGACGACATTGAGTTATTAGGACATCTTTTATTTGTTGCAAAAAAATGCGCGACAGAACAAGGATTAGATAAGAATGGTTTCCGTATGGTTATAAATAACGGTAAAGATGGCGGACAAGAAGTCTACCATTTACATATACACGTGTTAGGTGGCCGTGTTATGAAATGGCCTCCAGGTTGAAAACGTTATTAGATAGTTAATTTAGGCAAAAGGGCAAAAAAGTAATATTTGAGGTTAATCGGCTGGGTGAAATAAATGTTTGCCAAACATCGAATAAACCTAGTTTTTCTATCTACTAGTGAATCTTTTGTTATTAAATATACCCTTGAATCTCATTTCAGTTAGCAGTGTTAAAAAAGATTAAATACAACTTGAAATATTTTATATAAATTTGCATAGTATAAAGTGAAAAGAAAAAGGTTTCCTGTTTTCCAAGTGAACTATAATTCTACCATACGGTAAATCTCAAACATTGCATTTTTGTTGAATGGCCTTTGTGAGCGCTCAAGAATTCGCCTTGCTCTTTAAAACGTCAGTTTGACGGTTGGATAAATAGAACCACCCTCCTCAGTTCAAAACGGGTGAAGTTTCACATATTCATATTCACATGCAAATTTTGTAAATGTATCAGTCAAAACATTTGGGAAAATTGACTTATAATTGGTTGAAAATTACATCATCAAGAAACTGTTTTTAGTTTTGACAATTTTATCAAAAAATCATATTTTTGAATTAAACCAATCAGATTCCTGACGGTTATTTTCAACCAATGAAACTGCAAACCTCACCCGTGATTTGTAGTATTGCAGTTGTCGTGCCAATTCGTGCTAATTGATACGATTTCTTCCAGGCATCACACCGTGACGTTTCAAAGGAGCGACGCAGAATTGTGAGCGGTCGCTTATTTAAATGAAAATGTATATTTAGAATAATAGATAAGATTTTAATGAATATATTATTTTGTAGAACTTTTTTGGTATAACTAAGTCTTTTTTTTATTGTTTCAACATCATAAATCTTATCACGGACTACTGAAATAGTATTTCGATAGAGAAGTGAAGAGAAACAGGCTCATGTTGATATAATCGCAATCTTGTCTAAATGTAGGTTTTTGAGGCGATAGTTGCTTCAGAAAGAACAATATATTGAGAGAGATTCATCAAATCAGTGGTATACGCTACGAAGGTTAGAACTTCTTCCAACGTGGTGACAAGGATAAAGAAGAGATTTTATTGTAATATAATAAGATTAAATACACAGTCGAATATTTTTTTGGCAATCTTCTTGATCTTGATATGTTGAGGGAGTTGCTCGAAATACCTTTGAAGACAGCTCCATCGCTCAACCTTCCCTGACAACCCACATTAACATACAAAAACTGATAGTTGTGTTTTACCACACCCATCAGAACCCAACAGAAATCCGGAATCTGGATGGCAATAAACTGCTTTAGCACCAATACAGTTAGGAAATTTCCAGTATTTGTAAATGTCATCTGAAATTTTCCTTCTTTGGAAACGGCAAAAAAGGATTTCAGAGCTTTGTATATGGCGGAGCAAACAATTAGAATAGACAAGGAAATTGCTGACTTAGACATGCGAAATTGGAACTGTAAGCTAGAGAAAGATTCGCCGGTGGCCGAATATCTTAGCGTACATGCAAGTTTTTCCGCCACTGAGAGCAGTAAACGCATGCGTGTCGATGTTTTTTCCAACCGCGATGTCACCAGCTCGAGCAAATGTTCAAAAGATCCAGTGATAATCCGCAAATACTTGCGAAAGCTTTCAGCATCTTCAAGCCGTATCTCATTCAAGGTTATTGTACATACCTTTTTCATCTCTCCTTGCATGCCAGGTCTTCATCCAAGTAGACCGAGGCTTTTTCCTCTTTTTTCGTACTAAAACTGACTCCACGATGCCAACCGAAGCGTGTTCTTCTTCCATCATGTAGCACGAGTGAATAAATTATGTCCCAACGATATATAACTGAGATTTATACGATAATCGAATGAGATTGAAAGAAAATATTGAAAATGTGTAAACACGATGATCGTTCGAGCAACGTGTCAAACGAGCGACGTCGGTCCGGATTTATAGTAACAAAATGACCATTAAATATCGTAAAAGAAATTTCTGATTGCATGGTTATATTACAATTACAAAAAAAGATTATGAATTTTTTAAATATCATCATCATTCATGTAAATGAGCTTTTCAAACACATGAAAGGAGCGCAATAATACCGTGATAGTACCTATCTAATCAATATTCTTAGAGTTACGCGCGGTTTCGACAGGCGGTATATTATCACATAAAACATATGAAATCCGTCTATGGGTACGAGATTCGCAATACAAGAAAATATTTCTAACTTTTGATTTGTACTTCTCACGTTCTCCTGATTAAAGTTTTTCGTTTTTTGAAAAAGTATGCTGCTATCATGAAATCATTTTAAATTTCTTTGGGATTTTCAAATGCATAAAAATTCAGTTCAGTGCCTTTTGATCTGGTTTTTATTTTAGAACAAGTTTATATCATCAAATAAAGCATTCAATTCAGAATCAATTTGCAGAAAACCTTCTTGGAATTGTGAGGAACCTTCGGTTTCACTAAAGTAATGAAAGTTATGATTTTTATTTTTAAAAAGAAAGAAAAAACTTTTTTTTTTAAGTGAAGGTATCTCGAAAGTCAGTTCCCAGTCTTAGGAAAAATAAATATCTTATAAGTATTTTGTGCAAAAACAAGGAAGGATATCAAAGGAGCCTTATAAACTTTCCATGGGAACAATAATCTAATCTCAAGTTTATGATCTTTAATGAATCTATTATTAACGTGATGTCCAAATTCATTACAAATGAAATAAGAAATTATAGTCTATGGATGCCGCCCTTGATTAACGAAAAATTAAAATCAAAACTTAATAAGAAAAACAGACTCTAAAAAAATGAAAAGGCCAGACTGGATTTATTTCGTGCAGAATGTAGCACTGATGTTGAAAAGGCAAATCATTATTATCTAAAGAAACTTGGTAATAAGCTAAATAGATAGATAGATAGATAGATAGATAGATAGATATGTATTTCATCAAAAAAAGGTTAAGAATAATATATTTTATATCCTGTAGTATATGACTCATTACTGTAGAATCCATTTATGATGGATTCATAACTTATTTTATGTCATAATGATGATTCTTCCAGTGGTAATCCAATCTACTTTTGAAGCAGTTCCTTGGAAGAGAATTCCAGTCATTATCGGTTCTTACTAAGAAAGCATGTACTCTTTGATGAATAGTAGCTTTTCTCTTCAAAAATTTGAATTGATGCCCTCTTGTTCTATTAACAAGTTTGTAAACCTAGATCATATGTCCTCTATGTCGTCGATATACAAGTGAAGGCAGCTTAAGAGTTTTGAGTCTTTCTTGATATGGGGTGTTTTCAAGTCCTTTCATCATTTTAATTGTCCTTCTCTGAATTCTTTCGACTCCTTGAATATCTTTCTTATAGAATGGACCCCATATGGCATTTCCATATTCTAGATGAGGGCAAACCATAGATTTATACAGAAGAGTGAGGATAGTATGGTGTCTGGAAGAAAAGGATTTCTTGATTGTTCCAAGTATACCATTAGCTTTTTTTATTGCTTTAGATGTATGGAGATGAAATTTTAATTCTTTGTCAATATGTACCCCAAGATCAAAAGATATCACTTCTACTGTATGATCACCCATACTATACTCAGTCGGTTGGTTCTTCTTTCATGTGTGCATTTGTTTACGTTTGGTAAGGTTAAATGGTAATTGCCATTTTTTCGACCAATTAAACATATAGTCTAAGTCTTCTTGTAACGATGAGCCGTTGCCCACTCCTCCCCCGTAAACTTTACAGTCGTCTGCAAGCAACTTGTAACTTCTAATTTTGTATGATATTCTGCATGTCATCAATGAATGTTACAAAGAGAAGAGGTCCGAATACCGACCCTTGAGGGACCCCACTAAGTACCTTTATTTATTCTAATTGATTGTATTCTATCTGTAAGGAGTGATTCTATCCATTTTAATACATCCCCTTCAATACCATAATTTCTAAGCTTAACTAAACGACGCTTGTGAGATACCGAGTTTTTTAAAGTCAGTATATATGATATCTATAGTCTTTTGTTCTTCTAGCTACTGCGTCCACTCCTCAAGAAAAACTAGAAGTTGTGTCATGCAATCTCTCTTGGGTACAAATTCGTGTTGGTTATCGCAAAAAAATATTATTGTCCATTAAATGCTTGAGCATTTGATCTCGCACTGTCGATTCCATAAACTAAACAGGACTGACGTGATAGTTGTTTGGATTAGATGTGTCCCCCTTTTTAAATACACACCAGATCTTAACGATTTGTTAAAAAGTGTAGATAGTGGTTGAGCAATTTCAGCTGCTATTTCTCTGAGGAAATAAAGATGGAATTTATCATTTCCTGGTGACTTGTTCGGGTCAAGATTACTGAGCTTCTTTTGCACCATTTCAGGTGTAAATGTTATGTTCTTTAATTTGTTCTCGGTAATTGGCGAAGGCTTTGGAGTCGAAGAGTCATCTTCGATCGTAAAAACACTAACGAAAGTCATTTAAAACTTCGGCTTTTGGTTGAATAGTTTTAGCATATGAATTATCGAACTTCGATAATGGAATTGGTTGTCGAACGCTGGTTCTTGATCGAACGTAATTCCAGAATAATTTTGGTTTTGATATAGCATTTCTTGCGATGAAATCTTCGAAGTCACTTCTCAGTCTGCGAGTCAAAGCACGAAGCTTATTTTTAGTTTTGGAAAATACTTTTCGTGTGTAGGTTGGACTTGTAAGATTTCCATGCCCTGCGCTTTGCATTTTTTAATTTGACAGCTTGCCTATTCATGTAGATTTTAATCTTCAATTTTGGTTGACTTTTAAGTGGACGGTACTCTTGCATACAAAACTTCAGTTCAGCCGCAAATCTATCGTAAGCATCAACAAAATTAACTCTACCCAATTAATTGATTTAAGATAATCATTCATAGCTATATAATTACCTTTGAAAACGTTTCTTCTTGTAACAGATCTTATTGGAGGGAAAACTTGATCAAATATTGCTTTGATTCTCAAACAAATATGATCGCTATTACCAAGTTGAAGATATTAGAAGGTCTAGAATGATAGATTCCTGATTAATTCTATATCTTGTCGGTTCAGATCACCTAGCACGTGATCATTTTCCAAGTCAATGTCTTTCTGGTTAAAATCACTAGCGATCATTAAATTTTTGTTAGATTCATATGCTTTTTTTATCAAGGAATTTACTTTACAAATACTATCTGGCAGGAATTGTATCGTTTCTTCAGAGGGACGTCGGTATATGCAACCAACACGAATGGAACTATTTTTACCCTCACTTCTACCCAAACATGATCCATGAAACCATCTACCTCAATACTGTTCTTGTTAGCAGTCAGGGATACCTTGTAGTTTTCTGGGCATGCTTGGAAATACACTAAGCAGCGCAGTTTGATCGCAGCTGGTCTCAAAAGCCTCAACTCCATATTTTGTCCGCAACATGTATGGCCGTGTATAGAGTAGACTATGGTCGTAGGAATCTCTACGACGCGCAAGTTATTGATGTACCCATTGCCTTGAAAATTGAACACTCACTTTGCACCGTTTTCTCTTTGGCGATTCGGAAATACTTACGGATCTTCCCTCTTTCTGTAGCCGTGTAGTCATCAGTTAAGCTTATTTTTCCAAACTCTTGATCCGTACCTTCAAGTTGTCTTAGATTGGACATTACTTTAAACTTTGCGGCTTTATTTGGCATTACAACTTTAATTGGTCTTTTTTCGGCATCGTTTATTTTGCCTAGTCTTGTTATGCTATTTGATTTAGTAAATGATGGCACACCAAGTTTCAACAGAATATCGAGAACATAACCCTCGTTGTTTTTCTTAATGTTCTCTTCCTTATGACAAATCTCATCAGGGTTTCTGATGATGATAACTCTAACACCCTTCGAGAGCTGTACTGGAAAATCGTGTCGAAAGTCCTGAACAAGTGTCAAACATCTCTTATAGTGGGGGGGGGCAAAAATCGATGTAGTATGGTATAATGAACATCTGTACCAATTTTTATCCCGCTACCCTAATTTGATCTATTCCAATAATATCTTCCACTAATAGGCCCCACTATTATACCACCATTGCTAATCAATAACGAGTTCATCACTTTTAGCAAAGAAAATGCAACTCAACTCAGCAATTTACTCTCAAATCAGTGCAAGATCATAGTCAATAGCAATCCCTCCATCTTCAACCATCTCTTTTGTTCACGAGGACAGGATCATCTCAAGATCATATCATATCAATGGAAAATGCAGTTCTTGCTTCGATGAAGCAAGCTGTGGGAACTATATTTTCATCTAAGAAAATGAAACAAAATCATCTTCTTCCCTTTTCGTTTGTTGGAAACCCTGTTGTAATCAAAAGTTTTCAGAAAAATGTTTGGTCTGAACCTTCATAGTAATTTTCCTTCAAAAAACATATCCAATAAAAATTATCTAAGCTAAAAAGATCATCGGAATTGTATCACGTTATTTACCAACCAAAACACTAAGTGTATAAGTCCTTTATAAGGCCTCACTTAGACTACTGTGACATAATTTATCACGAACCCTCAAACTCGATGCTCTTGGTCAATATCTTTCTACAACGGCGGGTGAAATTGAAAATAAGATGCAGCACTTGTAGTAGCAGGAGCATCGAAAGGGTCTAGTCGTTCTAAGCTTCGTGCTGAACTTGGGAATCCTTATCAGACAGACGTCTTATACGTCGTACCTTACTACTGCATAAAATCGTAAACGATTTTACTCCTCGATAAATCAAGGACAAGCTTCCAGCTGAGCGCTTTCAAGTCAATTTGGATGTCCATCATCTCTTTACTAGCCCGGGACGATACAACTCCACTAACAGGTATAAAAACTCATTCTTTCCTGATGCCATCAAAAACTGGACCTTGTTTATCATATCCTTCCAAACCATGTCATCTATCCCTGTCGTAAAACTACATCAGAATAACTTATTTAGACCGAAGCGTCGAAATCCAAACACAATTTTGAATACACCCTTGTCGACACATGTCTTTGTGGTATTGGGAACGAAGACTCACCTCGTTTTCTCTTGTCCAGTCCATTATACATGCGCAAACTGTACATCCTTGTATTCATATGGTGACCGTAGTCTAACTGATTGCTAAAACAGACAGAAGCATAATAAATACAAACAATACATTAAATAGACTAAACGTTTCTCTAGTCAATTATTTTTAAAGGCATAACTCTTCAACCTCCCTTCCCCTACCCTTTACAATTACGTTTCTTCATGCTTTTTATGATCTTAGCTTTTTTGTTTTTGTTTTCTTTGTATTTTCTTTTCCATCATTGTCTTTGCATTGCATATAAATTTTTCATTTTATTTAAGTGTTCGTTGTAAATATCTTGGAAGCTGATGTTTATGACTTTATTTTATGTCATGCCAGTAAGCATGTTGTTTTCTAGAAGAAACAAATCGAGAAAAAGAAATGACTTTATTTCATGCCATGGCAGTTAAGCACGTTGTTTTCTAAAAAGAAAAGGAAAAAAATAATTATAAATAAGAATGACTTCCCAAGGCGAACATATGCCATGTTTCCTATCAGTGGTATGTCCCCTCAGTAGCATAAAGGGTCCTTAAAGGGGCACTCCCAGGGGGGGTACTAACCCCCAATTTTTATTTGCTTATTCGAAAGTCCTCTATTGTGCGAACCAAACAAAAAAAAACGCATCG
>JAUKPT010000322.1:0-21375 GCA_032273505.1 Nanomia bijuga | reverse complement strand
CCCCCCCCCCCCCCGCCCCCCCCCCCCCCCCCCCCCCCCCCCCCCCCCCCCCCCCCCGCCCCATCCCACGTTTTTCACCATCTGTATTCCAGCATAAAGGCATCCCTTACGGGTTGTTGACAAAACTCTTCCCACGTCTCTTATCAAATACGCCATGCATCCCACGTCTCTTACGTTAGAATGGGTTGCATTCCGCGTCCCTTTCCATATGCTAAGCCTCGTCGGAGGGTGATTTAACATGATTTAAAATGACTCGACTGAATAAATCTCCATATCCAATGTAAAGACCGGATATCTGACCCTGTCGTTCATAAGAAAATACCAAAATACGCCCTTTTTGAACAAAATATTGGGATAAGCCTTCTATTAGTGCCTTTTTTCATGAAAAACAAAACTGTCCTGATTTTCTAGATAAGGATCTGTCGAATAAATATTATACCTTTCCGCGTTGAGTAACAAACTCAGAAAGCAAAACTGGTGTTCGCGAAGATTTATCAGCAAGTTTGACATCGATTTGTTCTGCGCCAAGCAAGTATCTATAATTCAATTGAATCAATTAATAGTGCAGTCATATCGTGCAAAAGAACTCCACATAGTGCGCTATTTACGCTATTTATGTTGATAGTATATGGCAAAAGAACCATTTTATACCTCAGACTCAATTCCAATAAAACATCAGGTACATTTTACGGAACCGTGTTATATTAAAAGTCCGTTGGAAAGAACATAAAAAAGGAGCAAAAAATATTGGTTAAAATCAAATCTTCTCGAGTTATGAGACTTGCAAAAAACATTGTCTGGTGGATATTTCGACTTTCTATTAGACGTACCCGGTTTTGAATAGTGCTATATAACTTTTTTGCTAGGATCCAGAAAGTTGCTTTCAAGTGATTGCCTACGGCACCCGTGGGCATTTTTGAAAATGGAACAAATTAAAAAAAAAAGATGGTCCATAGTGAAGAGAATGAAAGTTGACAAAAATCAAAGAGTTATATTCCACTGAGATTTAAATTACAAGATGACCATTTTTCGATGTTCTTAAAATGTAAAGAAAGAGGTTACAGTTCAAAGCTCCATAAACTTTTTTCATTGAAGATTTCTTAAGCAAACAAAATCATAAATGAATGGAATAAAGAAATGCTTCCCATTGTCATTGTCATGCAAATCCTAATATGGAAGATGAATAGTAAGAGCATGATGCTTCTAAGATTAGGAATCATCTCAGACTAATTTAAGAGTATTGACTGGTTGGATATTACATCATGAAGAAGCTGATAAGTACTATTCGAAAATGACACAAAATGATTTGTTTTGAAGACTGAATTTGTTGATGAGATTTCTTATTGAGACAATTAAAGTCACGTATTATGTTAAATTCAACCAATCAATAATCTTAAGTGAGATGGTATTCCGGTGTTTGTCATTAATTACTCACCTTGAAGGCAATTTAAACAAGTATGCTTTCCCAACCTAAAAACAATCACAAAAAATTGGCTAGATGAAAAAAGAACTCTTTGACATGATTGATAAAATAATAATACAAAACTGAAAATTTGGAAAGCTAATTTCGTTTTTAGTTTCAGAACATTCTTCCAAGCTTTGTGTAATGGAAAGAAAATGATGTCGTTACCTTGTTCCATACAAGAACACGATTGGTTGCCACAAAGTCTCCATCCACCAATGGAATTTTATTTGGTGCTGGTAAAGCTGCCAGGAAACTAAAATCGCTTGAATCAAATAGCTAAAATTGAAAATTGAAAATTTTTATTGAAGAACGTGAGTACTTTTTCAGTTACCAAAAGCAAAAGGTTTTAAATCGTACACATGCATAGTTGAGGCGTGCCTTCCACTTTAACAGGTAGCGCCAAGCCATACCTGCTAAATCGATTTTCATACCTGTCATCATCTTAAGAATAACATTTATACGTATTTGTAAATTGCATGACGAATCTGGTAGGTATGAAAAGTTCATACAGGTCAAATAGGAATCTATACCGGCCAAAAGTAGTGGCGGTTTCCCCCAACCTGAGATTATTGGAGAATAATGTGTGAGATAATTTTTATGGCAGATTAAAGAAAAATCTAAGAAGATTGGGGCATGGTAACATAGCCAGCAGCATTTCATAGGTCTAAAAACTGATGTCACCAAAATAACTACCTAGGAATTTCCAATTAAAGATGATAAAAACTTATGGTCCCAATATATCTAGGTTCAAAAATATCACCATATACTTGGGGCGGAAGACAACATGACTCGTATCATTTTTATGCATTTATTTTCCTTATCAAGAAACATATAATGAAACATTAAATAGGACTTACCTGCCATGCTTTACTGCTGATGATAAGAACTGTTCTTTGTGTGAAAGGGTTTGTGCAGATGGACTTCGCTTTCAAACAATCAAGTGTTTTCGATTCCTCTTCGTATATCCCTTCATTCTAAAAGAGTAAGATTGATGGCATCATTTGAGGTCTTATAGGTCCCCCTTAAATTAAATTGTTCAAAAGATTGAAGGAAAAGAATTAAAATTATATTTATGCACGAAAAGCTTCGTTTTAAATTTAGGTCCTTAAAAAAATCATTTTTCAAGATGGGACCGCCAATATTTTTTGTCAGAAATGTTTATGGTTGCTGCTACCATGAAGATTGATTCCATTATAGAGCTGTTTGTAGAAGAGAGATAGATGGAAAAGAACATCTGAATCCATATAACATTCCTTTTGTATATTGGACTAGTAAAGGCACAAAATTCGAAAATCAAATACTCAACATCTTCATTATCTGAACATGTGGGAAAATGTCTAAAACACGTTCTTTTAAAACTGTTAGTAGGTATAAGAATATCTAATAATATAAATGGTTTCTTCGCCATTGACAATAAGAAAGAGGTAGTTGATATGATGGAACTGATGAACTCGAATCTAAAGAGGGGGATGGAAGTCAGCACGTACTATTTCTCTATGGTCTGTACACGTACATTTCACATGAATTTGAATAAGGGAGAAAGTATCCTCTACAGAGAGAATTGATAATGTTTTTCTAATGTTTTTCTAATGTAATCATGAGGGCATTTTTCTATGAAAACACTCAAACGGAAATTCCGGAAATATGCAGTTATTCCGGCAGTTAGCCACCAGGTATATTCACTTCTGGATAAAATTTGATGAGAATATTATGTCTAAGGATCATCTGAATGACACTTTTTAATAAGATTGTTAATTTTATGCTTATATTATTGACATTTATTTTTCTATTTTAGATTAGTATTTATTATTAATAAAAAAGTATACATAAAATTTATATTTTAATCACTAAATATTTCGGTTGGAAAACCATTTTCAAGTCGAAAATTAGTATTTAAGATTAGTATTTAAAAATAAAGTTTGGGATAGGTAATTTACCAACCTACTAATGGGGTCCAAGGTTCCGTCAATCACACTGTAGTCATGATTTTGTGATAAAAGTGCGATATGAGTTCAATAAACAGTCGCGCAGATGAAATCACTGTTTTCATTTAACAACAGTTTCAACACATTTAAGGATTATTTACTGGGGGGGCTATTTTCTTTTCAACCTAATGGTCCGAGCATGTTTGAAGGGCCTTTACATGAGTTATTCAGAGCGAAGATCCAGTTTTTCCTAAAATGCCGCCCACCATGGTTGGGCGGCGAAGAAAATTTTGTTTTTATTAGTCTTTAAGTGGTATTTCTAAGCCATTTTGACCAATTCTGGGTGGGCCAAATGCGAAAATTTGAGTTTCCTGGAGGGGCCAAAGATGTTACTGAGTGGGCCATGACCCACCCAGTATATGACTTAAAAAAGGCTCTTGTAGTCAGTCAGTTGGTAGTACCCAACGAAACACCCGATGAAAGATTAGTAAAGGCCTCTATAAGCACAAAGTAATACAAGTGCAAACCTTACGCTTAAAAGATGCAGCCCATATAATGATCATCTTGCTCCTGAGTCGGAATTTGGTGAGACCAGAATACTACCACAAATATATATCAGGGAATTCACTGCAAGAATTAGATATCCAAAAGACTTATCAAATACACTCATTACATAGATTATTTTTTGAAAAAAAGAAACAAATAAAATATGAGGAAAATTTTGAGCTTCATAACCAAGAGAATTCCAAGAACAAGAACTACACCATTCTGCAATCCTCAAAAATGCTAGTTAAGGTTGTTAGGACCAGTTAATCGAAATAAAGGCTAATTACTTATTAGTTTTTTTTATTTACTTTTAAAGGGGCACTCCCAGGAGAAGTCTAATTCCACATTTTCATTTGCTAATTTAAAAGTCCTCCGTTTTGCGAACCTTACAAAAAACGCTTAAAGGTGCTTATTATTGATGGTCCAAAAAAAGCTCTTTCCAAGCAAATCTGATTTGTGACGTCATCTGAAGCACCCTTCTACAAATCAGGTATTTTTTCATGTTGCTTTTGTCGATATACAAGGAATTATTCATGAATTAAAAATAAAAAAAGAAAGTGGTGAAAAAATAATTCAGTTTTCAAATAAATGCTAACTTAGAAAAAAGACTTAACGACTTTTAAGATAGAAATCTAGCCATACTATTGGTCGTAGCAGAAATTCATAATTTTAATATGACTACTACCGAGTTAGCACATCTAGTATTTTCTCCTCCTCCTCAAATTCACCATGAAAAATAAAAGGGGCGTAAAAGAGTGATACTTGTCGGGGAGAGTCCACCATGATTGGGCCAAAAGGTTAAATTTGGGTATTTTAGGTGGTTGGAAAATGACTTTTATAGCATTCTTTTCTCTTACTAAATATGTACGAGTTTAGTCTAATATAGTGAAGTAAGAAGAAGAAGTTCGTCCTGCCCTCGATGCATGAACACTGGTAAATAGAAATGACAAGCTATGAAATTCAGGTTAAGAGAAGCCCTTCATGCTTCTCTCCAACGTACGTAGTAATGTAGAAATGTAAAAGTAATTTCCAAATCAATAAATTATCATAATCTCCTTATTATTGCAAAGTGACAATTTTGCATGTGAAAAAGAGTGGTTTTAGAACGACTTATAGACCCTCCTAGAACTCGCATCTCCCAAACAAAACGGTATTAAAGAAACTTTCTCAAGGCCATCAAAGGGAATGCTTAATTGAGCTGAACATACAATAGACGAACGAGATCTACTTAACTATTTCGAAAGTCGAAGAGTTCTATTCATCATCTTTTTCGAAAATGTTGTGGTTATGATTGTGGGTAAAAAAGAAGTTTTAGCCAGTTAAAACCAGATTTCGTAAATTATAAACACATGGTGAATTCATTATTATAATCCTTTTAAATATCAAAATATTTACATTAATATTAGAAGAGAAGTAAATAAGAGAAACGGTATTGAAAAGTAAATGTTTGAAACCAAATTTTGAAAATATTATGAGGTCAAAAAGATAACATTAATTTACACATAGATGGCATAAGAAATTTAGAGCAGATGGAACAGCCTGGGGTTATTGCCTAACTACCTTTCATTACGTGAACCTCAAATGTGAAAGATCTGATGGCATCAGTAATTAATCACAAGAAGATTCTTCATTCCCTTCGGACGTGAGGCCGATAGCATATCATATTACTAGTCAGACATAACTTAACCAGCGAAGCAAATGATTGAGTTTTACTGGAAGGCATTATGACCTCTGAAAGGCAAATGACGTGCAGTTGCTCACGTCAGACATGTCTGATGTCGGTTATTTTCACCTTTGAGACAGTATTTTTGTCAGAGGGACTTTGTTAAATGAAATGGTATAATATTAGCAATAACAATAAGAATTAAGTATTTAAGAAGCTTTTTAAAAAGTACCTAAGAAGGCATTTGCCACATTAGTAATAATCCCCAGACGTTTTGAACTGGTACAAAGAGATAAGAGCAAAAATCATAGTTTCCTAGGGGGTCGGATACCACTCCTTTTCAAATCATCCTCCACCCTGTATAAACTAAAATTTCTTGGAGGTGTTGTTTGTTTGGAAATTCATCATCAACAAGTTAAACATTTTGCCCTCTGAATATTTCTTTTTATTGGAAAAACGGTCATTTCAATATTTGCTCTCTTACCAATTTTTTTAATTTTACTTATTTCATTTTTTATTTTTATTCACATTTATGCGGTTATTCCCAACACTTTTTACAGGATCCCCCCTTTTTATCATCCCTACTTTTTTATGGTAAATTTTCCATCCCCCACCTGATGGCAATTTTTTGGGGGGAGCTATGAAAATTGGGTAACTAAGGTCAAACTAAATTTGGACCGATAAGGTATGCTTCCATTTTAATGACTATGTAACTATTAAGATTAAAACAGTCAATGTCCCACTTTGAATATTCTCGTTTCTCAGCCCATTTGACTTAATCGATGTTAAATAAACTTTTTTATCGCAGTATTCAGTGACGTCACTAAAGGCTGAAATGTAGGGGGTGTGAATTGCGATTAAGGGATGACAAAAAAAGACAAAAGCGACAAAAGTCTCCGAACAATCTGACAAAATTTCAGAATAACTTTTTCCAAACCATACCCCATAGCCACCTCCAGGGGCCAATAAAATATTTAGCTTCCAGGTACCGAACATTTTTCTTCCAGGTTGTTTGTTCTCTGTAGGAAATTTTGCTATGAAGCACGGTCAAAGAAAGACCGATTGGTAGATAGACGGGTATTGACTATTTATTGTAAAATATTATACATGCCATGCTATATTATACATATAATTCTTGATTTAATTTTTTCATTTATTCATTTTCATAGATTAATTTTTGAATACTCAACAGATTATTTCCATTATAAAAAATATAACTTCCAGGTTATGAGCTGTGAATTAAGTTACTTCCAGGTACAGCCGGTACCCGCGGTACCGACTTTATTTCGCCCTGCCTTGTGGATTCTTGTGGATTGGTGTTAAGTTATTGTTTAGGGACTGGCCAAAATCTTTAGGCACCCTGGTCTGGTGTGAGTATATTGGACCGCTTGAAATATTGCTGCCAATTGTACATTGGTGTACATTTCTATTTAGTGGTCTATATGGACCACTGAAAGTTTTGTTTAGTACGCGTATCAATGGACCAGGAAAAATGTCCTATTGGACTAAATCATTTTTTAAATGCTAGAACGCATTGGACCGCTAGAAATTTTAAGCAATTCAAATTCCCTGTGCCATTTCCAAGGTACCCGTAAATTTTATCGGTGTTATTATTTTTATAAAGATCGGCGCAAGCTTGCGAGAGTCTGAAAACGGTAACATCAAAAGCGGTCGGTGTAAAGGGGACAGACTTTAGATCAAGGTCAGCGGTCTTATTGCCAATAAGGTGCCTCGCAAAATTAAATTCAAGGAAACTTTTTCTTTACAACACATTTCATTTTCCCTGAGGAGTTATCTAAATTGAAATAAGCAAGGTGAAGTTGTAATGAGCTAAGGTAAAAACGGTTTATCCCGAATACGACTTAAGCTCGGTATATACTTTGCGTATGCGTCAGATTTTGGCAGATCAAATACCGTGCCCAAACAGATTCTTGCCGTGACTTTTTGTAGACAAAAAGATGGCGGTATTGAAGAAACATCGTTAGTTTTTTATAATTCATTCGCGTGAATAAGTAAGTGACAAATGTTTTATACATACTTTCGCGGGGGGTTTAACCAGAAGTAAAAAAATACACAATCCTACTTAAGGCCTCGTAAAATAAATTCGAATTGATGAATGTGAAGATATACCTATGTAGCAGTGTGAACTTAACATCTTCTGGGTGTTATGTTCCTCGAATAAAAAGGCGGTCGGCTATTCGGGAAAGAATTCTCTACTGCGCATGCCTATCATGGTCATCACATAGTGCCGTCATAGTTTTAACCGACAACCTGTAAACTTCTGGTGACCAGAATGCAATATTTCTGTTGTAAATATAACTACCAGTTATATTGTTGTAACTTTACTATTATATATGATATATTTTCTAGTGTTTTGTCAGCTACCAAATAAGTACCCAATTTCTCTGAGTCAATCGGACGAAACTACAGCCTCACGATTTTAAGTCACACATCAGTTGGTGTTCTCTGGGCTTTATCATTTCAGAGTATGCAAAACTAATGCTAAATTGAAACGAAGTATTGATTGGTATGCCATTCATCTGCAATAGTAGATGGACTACAGAAGGTGTATGGACTAAAAATGTCGATGTACTTGTGATAACACAAGATCAATTCCGGACTTCTTAAGAGTTTCTTTCACGCGACTTAGACTTTCCAGACACATTCTAAAAGTTGAGACGGATCGATGGAGCAGGATTCCACGCGACAAACGCATTTGCAAAGGTACGGGTGTGCAAAATGTGTCCTTTAGTTGAGAATGAAAGATCATTTCCAAAGCTGTGTAGAACGCCATCTGATTTCTTTTCAAACATGGCGATTGAAGACTTGAGAATACTTCACAAAATTCTGAACATCATGTCTGACCTTTAATGTTCTTTCCTGACTCGTTTTTTCAAATTTTTATATGGACTGAATTATTTATTTATTTTTTTTGTAAATTGAAATTGTAATTTTATTTGGACCTCGACGTGGTCAATAAATTAACTTACTAACAAACAAACTACTTTAGAAAAATAAAATTTCTCGTCATATAAATAACAGATTATGTACGCTTGAAGTTACTTATTATTTCAAAAACAAAATCAGAAACAACTTTTAGAAGTATCAACATTTTTGTAGTTCCTCTATTGCAATGGATATTTCTTCCATAATACAGTAGATATTCCAAAAGGTAATCGAAGCCATTAAAGCTATGCGCTCGTATTTCTTTCGTAAGCGAATTTATTTGTAACGGTTACAGTAATAGAAATGATGTGTAATAAAAACCAATACTGTAATGCATACAGTAGCATACTATTTCACGAATATTTTCGATTCTATATCATTTTTATTGCTAAAATGATAATAAAAAAAACATTTCTATATTCATTGTATCTATTAACTCAATTTGCAATTTCCAGGTACTTCATTCCCAAAAATATATCCCATAAAAATCTCCTATCAAGAAAATTCTAAGGTATCATAACTACATATTTCTAATTAAAGACTCTTCTTTAACAATTCTTGTAACAGCTGGATCAGATATGACACCAAATGAGTTTTTAGTCGAATGTTGTTCATACGTCACCTTTCACTACTTAAATTTCTATTTGATAGTCGAGAGTAGTCTAATACATTTACCACTCTTACCCATTTCTTATAATCTACTATGTGAGACAAATAATCATATTTCTAAATAACTGCCTAGAGGAACATATTGTAAGCTCAAACTGATGAGGAAACTGGTTATAATCTTTCTCTGAGAAGGTGGTCATTATTGATTGAGATTGTGCCTACAACATTGAAGTAACCGAGTCAAATTGTTCAAAAAAATGAAAATAATGATAAAATTTTCAAAAAAAAAGAGGAATAAGAAGAAAAAGAAGAAGAAAAAGAAAAAAAGAAAGATAAGAAGATGAAAAATAAGAGGATGACGAAGAAGAAGGGAATAATGAAGAATAAAATTGATAACCTTTCATATACTATGATTTAAGTTGAGTCACTTTATTAATATAAGCACTCATCAATCTATTAACGAGGTACGATTCTAACAAAATTGCTCTGATGTGAATTTGTAATTAACGCTTGCACAACAGGAGTGTATCATAATTTAACCTGAATCCTCATCAGTTATTGAATTGAGTATATCAAAACCTCCCTTTTGTAGGCTATCCAACCGCCCTTCTGTAAACTCTTTAAAGAGTTTAGATTTTACGACATTCTTTAACAAAACATGCATGTGTAGTAAGAACTATTAGAATAAAAATTTAGCAATTGTATACAAAAATACAACGCCGTTACATAAATATTCGTCAAAAAGGGAAACCGCCCTTCTGTAGTCCATGTCAAAAACATTGCTCATAAGAATTCTGTTAATTTAGGTATAAGACTTGCAAGAAAATAAAAACTATTAGTAACGGGAATAAGATCAAGGGCTGAGAATTGTTTTTTACGCTGAGTTAAATCAGAGAGTGAATTTATCTGGGCGCAGTGTCACTTCGAAAAACACCCTCCCTTCTGTAGTCTAAACACCAGTATATTGAATTTTTTTTTTTAACAATTTCAAGATTCCAAATACAAATGACAATAATATCAAAAAGATCATACATGAAATCAACAGTTTGTTTACATTTAAATGATTTTTATGCAAGTAGGAACAGGTAAATGGATATAAAGTACATTATATGAAAGTCAAAGAGAGATTAAAGCACAAGAAAAAGCATTAATAACTTTTCTCGCAATTATAATTCGCCATGACATACAAACGAAAAGACATTATCTTCGTCGACCTTCTTCGGTCTGACGGGTTGATCACGATATTATTCAGTTGATCAACACTCCCTGAGAATACGATTCCTCGACGATCACAACATTCAGATTGAAAGAAGCTCTCTTTCATGATAATTGAGTCCTTTCGATCCACATCGACATCATCCCTACTGCTCATTTCAGAATTCAATTGGAAGTGAGAATCGGACAGCGAAGGATTCGATGATGATCGTCGCAATCGTTGATCCCGTTGTGATCGTTTAGGCGATTTCTTTTTCTTTCCATCGATAAGCCATTTCGTGAAGACTTTTTCTGTTTGGAAGACGTTTGTCTCCACGTCGCTACAACACAATGCGTTTGTCTTCCCGTCTCTTATCCATTTCGAGAATATATCGACTGTGTTAAACATGGAGTCGTCTGCTGACGGAATCATGTCTTCGTCGGATTTCATTTTCTTCAGAGAAAACATTGCAGCCTCAAATTATTGTTCTTATATTTTGTCAAACTATATAAGTAGCTTTTGTTATGATCTTTTGCAGGAGTGAGTTGATAAAAAAAAACGATAAAAAAGCGTTTCTTAAAATCCAAGTATTTAAAAATAATGCTCACTGTTTTCAACCGATTTTCTTTGAAAGACTTCCACGATGTTTTGATACTTGCATATACATATGGGAGGTTATTGATTTAGTCGGAATTGAAGTTCCCAAGCATCATGACGAATCGTGAAGCAGTTTGACGCAAGGATGTTTGAATGATAACAGAACTATTCTGAGGTTTTCCTTTATTTTATCGATGTATATTAATTAAATCAATAACAAAGAACTTAAGGACACGTTTACAACAACCGTTTCCATTGGACGTTATAATAATAGATGACGAAAAGGCATTTAGAAATAATCATTATACAAAAAAATAATTATCAATATTCATTTTTAGTTAAGTTATCTTTTAAATTATTCTCAACGCCAGTAGAAAAACCTTGGTCATTCAAACAATAACAATAAAAATTGTTCAGCAACTTTGCCTTGCTTATCATTTTAAATTGATTGAGATTAACCCTTATACATTGCTGTAAAAATCTGTTTTGGTGTCATCTTCTTCCTTCTAACGTCAACAAATTTCGCTTTCTGTTGCCCGAGTATCGTCGAGTGGAAAATAACACATCGGAAATCTTGTAAACTCTACCACGATTTTCTATTGCTTTTCACTTAGGTTTATAGAAATAACTGGAAATATTATTTTTTTCCTAAGAATCTCGCACATTTTTATTTCAAGGAGTGATTCACCCCTCGCGTATTGTTGCTTTATAAAAGTTGTTTGTTTACTTATTCTGTAATATCTTTCAATCAATTCATTTTGATTTGATTTGATTTGATTTTAATGCCCATTTCTATTTTATAAAGAGATCTCTTTTCCATTCATCGAATTATAACTATTGAAATAAATGGTCTTAAGAACTAGCAAAATGCCCTAATAAAACAATATGCTATCAGTACCCAATTCAATTTTAGTAAATGGTCAAATTTGAATAATTTTTTATCTTGATTTTTCAGTTTCTATTTCTAATTTTTCGTCTGATTTTATTAGTTAGAAGATACACGCTTTTCTTTTTATAAGAATAGTGTTTTTTGGTTTCAAGATGATTATTCTTAACTTTTTAACCAATTTCATCCTTATTTATTCTTAGTAAATTCCTAGCATACACATCAAAAATGAAAAATATAGGGCATCGAAAACTTAGAGTATATTCTTACAAAAAAACAACGTGTATGGAATTGAAAACGATAAATTAATTTTTTGGATAAAAAAAAAACATTTAAAAAAAGAATGAATTTTCTTTCAAAATAACTTCTTCTAAACTTGGTTCTCTTTGATGCATTTGCTTTATTTTGTTCTTTTCTTTGTATTGTAATATCACTTAGTGCTGTAATATCAAAAAGACTAATGTAACTTTTAAATAGATGTGGTCAGCCTATTTTGCCTCTTTATACTAGAAATATCTAAAATAAAAAGCAAAGAGATTTTTTTATTTTTCATCCTAAAAAATCAACTCTCTAAAATAAATCATTTGTTTGCGACTGAATAGATTCCTTTGTACCGTATCAATTAATCAGATTAGCAACCACGCAAGATTGTCATGAATAATTAAATATTTTTCATTTGAACCAATTGCAATTGACAATCATCTAAAGAAAAGACGTATCCGCCAATAAAGAAACGCCTGGTTTAACTTTTTTAGTTTAAAGAAGTTTACAGAAGAAATTAAACAATTTCTGTCAATCTGTCTCGGATAAAAAAATTTTTCCTGTTTTATCTGATACATTGTCTTTGTGTTAGGAAATTCCTCTTTCAGTTTGTAAAACTTTATCTTTTTTTAATCTATCAAAATGTTTATCAGAATGTTTCAGTTCATGAAACTAAAACTGCTTTTGTTCCAATGCAATCACCGCATATTCGGCCGCATATTCGACCGCATAATCGGCCTACCGAATAATACGGCCTCGTAATGTAACAACGGATGGCTCGGTATACTTCAAAAACGACGGAAGATATAAATTTCCTACTTTACGTACATAATCGTATGACCGGTTAGGAATTTCATGCCAATATTGAAATTTTGGGAAAAAATAGGGAAAATACTGACAGTTTCTTTTCCCCACTAAATATCATCTAACTGCTTCATTTTTAATTTCTAATTGACAATGTTTTGCATACATATGTTCATATGCATAGTCCAGTTGTGTACCAAATCCTATTATCTCATCTTCTTTTTTGTTTTTTGTTATTGATGAAAAACTAAATTAAAATTTACGAAATCTAGGTACTAAGGTACTGCGCCTAACGCTCTCTTTACGCAACAGTAGATATTAGACATTTTGATGATTGGTAAAATAGTTTTAAATAAATAATCAACTAAGTTTGTAAAGATTATCTACAGGTACTTTAAGATCAAAAGAGCAACCCATGGCCATCTATAGATATGGCTTTATTCTATGCCGACAGATTTCCGGGTTTTAAGGGTTCTCGACATTTCTTAAGGCTAGTTATTACTTATCAGAGACCAAATTGACCGTAGAATCCAAATATCCATATGTCGAGTCAAAACGAAAACTAGTTTCGGGGTTATTGACCCCTGGAAAACAAAAAAATGGTACAAAATTGCAAATATGTCACGTTTTAATGAACATACCAACATACTAAATGACAATGTTTTCCTATTATTGTTCTTAGAATATTTAGCAAAAAGTGAATTCATCGATTTAGAGTCAGAAGCTAAGTTCCTTAACTTAAAGCTGAATTTATTCTCAGAGAAACATAAAAATTGATAAAATGCGTAGTTACAAAAGAGGAATTTAGCAACCCTACTTTATTTCATTTATAAGAATGGCTGACATTACACGTGGACGCTAAATCAATTGTTTTGTATTTTCCCAATGTAAAACATGTGATAATTTCACGATTTAAGTTAAAGGTTTAACGTATAGAGTCGGTGTATTTTATCTTATCATTATTGTATCATTAAGCTTTTAGCTAAATTACATCGCAATTTACAAAACTTATAGCTGCGAAAGACATTCTTTGATATATTAGCATTGTTCAAAACTAAAGGATAATAAAGAATTGTATTGTAATTTAATTGTAATGAATCGGCTTATTAATCAATTTAACTCTTATTGTATCCATTTTTCTAATGTAAACAGTTGAAGGAGATGAAACTTACAGTACGTGTGAACTAGTATTTAACATGAATAAATTATAAAACGGGGAAAAGCAGTTTTCCCTCATATCTCAAGAACAATTCAATACAGTACGTGTGAACTAGTATTTAACATGAATAAATTATAAAACGGCGAAAAGAAGTTTTCCTTCATATCTCAAGAACAATTCAATCAAAATATATCAAAATTTGCATACTTCCTTGCCACTTATTTATTAATCCCTATATTCAATGAAATATAATTTCAAATATCATTTCGCCGTATTTTTACTTTTTTGTAAATTTGAGGAAAAGCTAAACCCCTTTGAATTTCTGTTTCATTTTCTCACAAATGTGTGGCAAATTCTGCCTACATGGTGCATACAAAACCAAAAGTTTATATACGAAATAGAAATTTAGTTACAGTCAATTAAAGTTTTCTGTCTGTATAGAATAAGGCCATATCTAAAGCTGGCCATGATTTTAGCACATCCGAGTCCAGAAAATTTATAAGTGAAAAAACGTGGCTATCAAACCAAAAGATGTAAAATGAAGATTATTAGCCACTAAATATCACATTATTCGAAAAAAGAAATTTGACTGGTAAATACTTATCATAATGGTCCTAGCCATGGCGTATTTAACTACAGGCCATATCAACGTGCAGGCAAATTTACGGAAAGTACCTTCCTGATATTTTCTTCATCTAATTTCTTGAATTAAAATCAGTAAAAATTGAAATTTTATGCAATCGCAAAACAAAATTGTTGGACATTCGTGGAAATACGAAAAACTTGCGATTTCACCAAAAGTGACCTAAAACACTATGAAATATTGAAAGTTTTAGTTTCAACTTAACCTATATTCGTGCTATTTTTTGTGAAAAACGGGGTTAGCATTCAGAAGATAATGAGAAAAGTTTGTTAAAAATAAAATCATATACCTTCGCATTCAACGGTCTGTCAAGACGGCGATAACATTGCTGTATCATTTGTGTTTATTCCATAATAATAGTAGATAACATTATATTATATAGATCAATACCTTGCTAATTACACGTTAGTGCATTTGGTTTTTAAACGTAAAGTTTCGGAGAAAGACACATTAAGATAATTACTGACAGCAATGTTTTTACCGTCTAGATAGATCGTTAAATGCGAAGGTATATGATTTGAATTTAATTTAATTTTTAACAAACTTTCCTCATTATCTTCTGAATGCGAACCCCGTTTTTCGCAAAAAATGACACGATTATAGGTTAAGTTGTTATCTTCGCAATGCCAAAATTAGAAACTACAACTTTCAGTATTTCATAGTGTTTTATGTCACTCTTGGTGAAATCAAAAGTTCTTCATATTTCCACGAATGTCCAACCATTTATTTTGGAGATTGCATAGAATTTCATTTTATACTGATATTAATTCACCCTGAAAAAAAAAATAGATTTAGAAAATACCAGGAAGGTACTATCCGTAAATTTACTTGCACGTTGGCATGGCCTGTAGTTAAGTACGCCATGGTACTAGCTTTTCTTCATCATAACATCCATAACACTTTTTTTTGTATGTATCATATGTTAAAGTCACCAAATGAATCCCTCCTGAAAGTTTGGTTGCTTAATATTGATCAGAACCCACTTTGCGTAAAAAGGTTGCAGCAACATATTGGGCCTTAATTAAGAAGGCCATGGCGAATCTAAAAGACAGAGTGTAATTGTTTTATTTCACCCATAAATAACTAAATAAACATTATCGGATCGGTTTGTCCATTAATGCATCCTCTAGAAACGGGAGAGGGGGTGTTGTTTTTAGCATTTTTTTTTACACTACATTTTCCCTACGTATAAGTTTTCTTAGTGCGCACTCATCTACATAATTTTTTGAAGGCATTTTGGCTGAATATAATGAGAGGACATTAAATGTAGATGCGTCCGCACTGATGCAAATTGTACATTAGGATAACGAGTTATATTCAGACCAAGTATCAAGTTATATTTGGACGATCCCAATGCTACCGTTCAATATTCTTTGATTCATTTTTGTAGAAAATTCATTTCACTAGTTTTTAAAGATACAAGATTACGACTATGGATAGAAGTTAGATGTTTTTCATCACCAGCCGCTTTTTTCAAGTAATATTGATCTCTAAACTTTAAGAGAGAGTTTTTTTTATTGAAGTGTGCGTGTCTATTGACCTGGCTATATTTGGTAAAAGAAAACTTGATATCTGAAAAATGGCTGGGAACATTCTTGTAATACTTACAACACTAGTGAGTCTACTAGTCTAAGTGTAGAAGTGTTGCGATTCATGTACTTTTCTTGCTGTGGCCAATATTTATTTTTTATTATCAGTTTATTTAATAATTTTATGTAAATATACAAAATCTTCCGGATAGTGAATTATGGATTGTATATACACGGATTTGTTGTGCAAAGAAAATTTTTATGATTCGATCATTCACCGGCGAGTTTTTTTTGTTTATATCCAAATGTCCTTCTTCTTTTGAAGTTAGTGGGGAGGGGAAGGGGGTGATTTCTGTATTTAACGTCTGTAGCGTATTATAGTCTGTATCAAAATAAGATGCACTTCCCACCATAGCCTACTCTATACACGGCCATGGTCGTTTTGGGACCAGCTGCGATCAAACTGCGCTGCTCAGTGTATTTACAAGTATGCCCAGAATACGTGGGGACGAATTTTCTTTTTGGGAGAAATTATTGGGGGAAATATGGGCCTTTCGTTCAATACATTTACATAGTCACATAAAGAAAAAATTCTACAACAAAAACAAGATGTACATAGGAAAGTTCTTCGACGAAACATGTTATAGGTGGGATATAATGGGGATGGGGGCTTGGAGGAGAAAGGGGTCGTTTAAAATAAGCTAGGTGAATTTTATTGTTGCTTCTATAATTTTCTTATTGTCATTTTCTGGTAGATCAGGATGACCGTATAGGTATACTGCGATAGAATTCGCTAGGTTATTAAGGTTCTGTAGAATTGATGATTCTTTACAGTACAATCAAATTCTGTGGGCAGATCAGATATGAGACTTTCTGACTCACGATATTGTCCCCTCTGGAATGACAAATTGCTCTTGCCTCTTACTTGAATCCTCAAGATATTGCTACGGTCTTCGTCGTTAATAATCCCGGCTTATAGGTGATAGAGGTTTCCCTCTCTTTTTCATCCTTTTCATCTATCAAAAAAGAAATAATTAAACCATGGTGCATGTCGACATCCTGATCTATATCATATATATTACAAGTTAGATCATTTAGACGTTATATTATTTAGACGGATGTATTTGAATTTTATTTGTTATTGTCGAGAGAAATATATTTCATTCATTCATTCATTCATTCATTCATGATGTAATTACTAACCAATCAGACGGCTACAATAGCCGAAATTTGTTGACGAATCAAAAACAAAAGCAAACTTACATTTGGTGCATCACTGTCAGTCTCAAAATGCCTCCATCCTTTATCTCTGCGAAGAAAGGTGACATTATCAAACTTCGAAACATCCAGCAGCTCACAAGTCCCTTTCTCGTCATGTCGGTTAAAGCTTATACAATCTTCCTCTCGTACGCAATGCGAGCTGCATTCTCTCTCTGATTCTGTTCTTGAAAATCTGCGGATGTAAGGTATCTTTATTCTTGCGTTTGAGTCCACTAAGAAGAATGGAGCATAGAATTTCTTCCCTGCACGTAATATCTTACCCTGGGTTGCATAGAATATACAGAAAAACATCAACAGCTGGAATGAATACCTACAAAAACAATAGAGTCATTAAACCAGAGGCGTAGTCGGCAAATTTTTTATTTTTTTTTCGGGGGGTGGGGCTGTATATAAAGGACCTTAATCTTACCTAACTTTTATTGACCTTCTATTCATCAAAATACCATCAAGGTCCTTTGTTCTTTGCGGCCCGAGAAATGAGATATCTAATTAATTCAAAGGTCTGTTATTTGTTCTGACATTTTATTCATTACAGCTGAAAATGTATGCATAGCTTATATAGGTTCCATGAACTTTATATTTTATTCATGTCCCATAAAAAAAAAATTTTCTTTTGATTTTTCTGAAGTTGTTTCGTAAACGCTTTTTTTTAAAAAAAATCATACCGTTGCGATGGACCTCTAATTGTTGAAAAAAGCTTCTGTCAACAACAATTTGATAGAGTTGCTTAAAAACAAACAAAATAATTCTTTAAATTTGATTTTGACTATTAAGACAAATGTATTTTCATGAATTCATGTCTGAAAAGACTTTCTTGATTCCTTTTTTGATGAGGGGGGGGGGATGAAAGAATTCTTTCAGAAAGTTGAAAATTGAAAATATTTTCACCCCATCTAAAATTTTCGAAATATTTTCGTACCCCCTAGAAATTTCAAAGAATTTTGTACTTCCCCCCCCCCCCTCCTCAAAAAAAAATCTTTAAAAGTGTTTTTAAAAAATACTACCAATAAAAGTGAAAAGTTCCAGATAAAATTTCATTCCCCCTAACATTTTGAAAACATATTCGTACCCCACAAACATTTTCAAAAGATTTTCGTACCCCCCAAAAGTCCTCTCACAGGTTTGAACAACTGAGCTCTGGAATATTATTTAAAATAATAGAACAAATTAGCAATAAGCATTCAGATAAAACACAATATCAGGGATCAGGTATATTTGTATATGTATTAACCATGATTTATTTTAACTGACTCGGACATCTATGGAGTTTCGAAACTCGGTGCCGAATATAGGGTTAACAAGAATAAAACTCTTTTTTAACGATAAGTTTATTCCTTTAAGTGAAGAAAACTAAAGTTATGAAAAATCAAAATGTTTTTTAAATTCAAGGAAAAAGTTTGGGACTGCCTATAAATTATAGTCATTCAGTATTATCTATGCTGGCAGTTTGCATCCAAAGAATCTGCTACTTTGTAGAACGAAAGAAACATTTACCTTGACTGCATCTTACAGAACTTCCACATTCGAGTTTGAAGTAAAAATTCAATCTTTTTCATGATTATGCTTTCTTTTCGTTAAACCTTATTCTATGAAATAATACTCATCACTTTTTTTCAAATCCATCATTCACAATTTTTCTTTAAATGTTTTCATGAACAGGAACTGTAGCTCTTTGCTGTTTACATTGAGTCAACCATTCTTGCTGAAAATTATCTTACAGTGCATCAACATATAAATATTAATTTTACCATGGCTACGAAATAATAGTATTCAATATATATCATACAGTGCTGCATATCTTCTTGAACAATTATGCTTTGTATCACTTGATATTTCGTTATTTATTCTTTTTTCATCTCTCATATACGCCATTATGAATAATTCAAACTTCTGGAAATTTGTCCCCATGACATTTAGGTTTTTTATCTCTCATAAACACCATTATGAATAATTCAAACTTCTGGAAATTTGTGGGCTTAAAACAAAAAAATATGTGTTGTTCCTGTTAATTCTCTATTTTATCGGACGGTCGCTACAAATTACAGATTACAAAAATCAGAGAAATAACCGGTTGGTAGAAAAACGTTATTGGTCCACATGTCACGGGTCCACAGATCCACAAGTCCATAGGTGCACAGGTCCATAGGTCCATAGGTCGCAGGTCGCAAGTCGCAAGTCGCAGGTCGCAGGTCTCTAGTCCAAGGCCAAAGGTTTCTCCATATCAGCCAAAAGGAGAAAATAAACACTTTTTTTTTTTGCCTTACTGCAAGGTTTCTCTAATAAAAAAAGAAAACTGTTATATGGCAATGTCATATGGGGTCCTTTTTACAAGAAGGATATAAGGATATTAGGCCATCGTGTCTGTTCAACGAAGAGCTACCAAATTAGTTGAAAGTGTAAAGGATCTATCTAATGAAGATCGTCTCCGGACATTAAAGATTCCATCCCTTACCGTCGCCGAAGTAGTGATATGATACAGGTGTTCAAACTATTTAAGCAAGTAAATCGTGTGGATATCTCCGATCTGTTCAACATTCAAGCTAGCGTAACTAGAGACTATGGAAATTTCATAAAGAGAAGGCCATTGAACGTCAAAGAGAGAACTCTTTTCACAACGTGTAATGAACGATTGGAATTCACTCCCGGCAGATATTGTCGAAGCTGCCAATTTCAATGATTTTATTAACAAGCTAGATAGGCATTGGCAAAAAAAAAATTTATGACGCAACGTGGCTTAAGATGGCCATAAACGCAATGTGAATCAGTAATATGAGTCATCTTCCACAGGAATATTATATTTATTTGATGAAATACATTATGCTATGTTTTGAGATGAACCCTAAAGAATATCGTCACAGGTTTTTCCCTGGTGCTTCTAGTTCCACGGGGGTTGCGATTTATATGATTCAAGATTCAACAAAAATTTTGGTGGAATTGGGTTGTAAACCAATCAGATTCTTCATGATGTTATTTTAAACCAATCAAATTCTAAGGTGTATTGATTGCAAAAATATTCCAGCAAAAAAATCTATTTTCTATATTTCTCAATTTCTTTACTTCTATTCTTGATGTGAATTCATTCTTCATGTGTATTTTTCATAATTATTCATTCTTCATGTGTATCTTTCATAATTATTCATTCTTCAATTGTATTTTTCATGTGTATTCATTCTTCATGTGTATTTTTCATGCCTAATTTTCACAATCATAAAAATTTGATTCATATCACTATTATTATGAATAATTAAATCCGATAGAAGTCATTGCCAAATTTCGGCTAATTTAGCCGATTGATTGTTTGAAGATTACATCATCAGGATACTGTGATTGGTTCATATAGAAGCGCTCTAATCGTTTCGGTTTTACCTAAACATCAAATTGTGACATTTTAAATATAGCCAATCAGTCTCTCGATGATGCTATTTCTAATCAATCAAACATTTTTTTATCGTAGGTATTCATATTTTCTTAACAGATTATGCACTTCCCCACCCCGTTAACCGGCCTTTTTAAGATGTCCTCTAAGTCATTATCTAGCTAGAATACGTAAGTTAAAAAATGAGCAAAGCTTTTTCTTCTCCCACCTCGCACTTTGAAATGTCATATTTATTTATTTATTTATTTATTTATTTCGCAGTAAATAGTTTTACATGGAATCGTTGATAAAATATATAAATTTACAACTCAACTAATAGGAAAAAACAATCTATAATCTATAAGAGAAAAAACAAAAGATATAACTTGGCAAACATTTATAACGAGTAAATACAAGAAAAGAAAGGATGGCCTTAGGATATACATATTCCGACTATCTGATCATTAGTGTTTCAAAAATGAACCTAGATAAAATTCTAGAGACATTAATA
>JAUKPT010000321.1:0-21382 GCA_032273505.1 Nanomia bijuga | reverse complement strand
CCGGGTAAAGTCCGGTATGCCGATATATCGGAGGGATCAGCACCAAAAATACCAGGGGAGAAAAATGAGCTAGTTTCATATATAACGGCATGCCGGGATATGCGGGGTAATAGGGTATAACAATGGGGAAATTCTACTCGTTAATAACATCAGCTGTCGCTATTGAGAATGTGTTGTGGCGAGAGCCCTTTAATAAAAACATTTTAAAAGATGGAAAATAAAAAATTCTCGTGGGGCAAAGCAGGGGCAAGGAAAAATCCAGGGGGCAACAACCCCCTCGTGCCCCCCCCCCCCCCCGTAGAATCGCCACTGACAGTGATCGGTGAAAATGGTGTTGATGGGTTTTATAATGCGAAGATATTTCATTTCAGCTAGCCCATGAAAATATTTTGACTTTTCAGCATATCTACAGCTATTACAGAGCTAAGTAAGCTTACATTTGAACAGACATTATAGCTGATATCTACTACAAAAATGGTAAATCGTTTTTTCTCTAGATTTAGAAATCAATTCATCGTTTTTTTATTTTTCCCGTTGATATTTACCGATCACCTTTTTTTACATCACTGCGTATAAGACAAACGGAATACCATTGCTTCTTAAGAGAGAAAATGATCTGTCAAGGAAAGAATATTGACGAAGGAAAATAAAATATCATGAAACTTTTAGTCAGTTGAATTACGGCAGATTACTGTCTTAATTTTCGTTCCCGTTACTGAACTGAGGGACAGAGTGTCGCCCCAGTTACCGGTTCAGGTACACAGTGGCGGGTAAAAAGTTTATAGGGCCCTTAGTGCGACCTTACTCATGGGCAAAATGAAATAAAAATTTGTTTGTACTAATGAAGAATTCAGAGTTGACTCTAACTCACAAAATCATGATATGAGTCATTTCAAGGTATTCTGCTGTAGTAGTATATAAAAGAGATATCGCGATGATTAAATCATTATTGCATTCGTTTTAAATTCTTTGTGTATTAGGGAAACAATTTTTGAGTTTTTACACTTAGGGCGCTAAATCCTTCTATTTTCTAAATATTTCCCGTCACACTGTGTACCGCAAACAAAGCAATCAACTTTTTGGCCTCAGAAATGATATTTGATATGTAATATAAGATATTGAGTATGATCAAATATAGGTTCATTTTCAAAACAACGGTTTCTAAGTGTAAGAAAACAAACAGCTATCAAGTTACATACGTCGTCTCGCGCGTGGAAAAAATATGCAACCGAGTTGATTGATCGTAAATATGTGAAATATTCATGCGTTACATGATTTGTCATAAACCACAGGCTAATGGCGAAAACTGTTTGGTTTCTTAGAAAAGGCAAGTGGCTGGAATTCGGAATAGGTAAAACATCCGACTAAACAATATTACATGAAAGTTTGGCAGACCCCTAAATTTTATCATACGTGCATAACTAATTTGTTCACTTCGCGAAGCCTCTTAAGAGTGAGCTTCGTGGTGAATCATCTCCATACTAAATCGCTGAATGTACTTTTGAAAGCCATCTCAAGAAATAAATGAATAAAGCTCATCGACATCCGATGAGTCTGAAAAAAACTCACTTGGCTTAAAAAAAAGCACACATTTAATTCTCTGCATGTGGAAAGTTAAACCCTATTTACCATGGGGATCAGTGTTCCAATCGGCCACTGCCTTCATATATATTGTTACAAATCTGATTTGATTCATTTCGTTATCATTCTAAATCCATTTTGAGAACGCTTTTAACTCACAAGAACGTTAATTCAGATTGGTCACATTCAATATGCCACATCAATAATCCATTTAAAGTTTGCGTCATTAAAGAACGCTTCAATTGCTAAGTCGTCAATATTTATCATTGAAGAAGTCAATGAAGAAGTCTCCAGAAGTCTACGCATAGTCTACCTCGTTTGACCTAGTGTAATCCGGGTATCTCAAAAAGTTGCAAAAGTCATATGAGTTTTACAATTGGATTCGCGAACTGACCAATGTGTCGAATTGAGCTGCTTGACAAGCTTGACCTAGCTTACTGAGTATAAAACGAGCTGGATCTTTACCATGCATTTTTTAGTTGAGGTACTTTGAGGTCACAGTTTGCTTGGATATTTCAAACTTAAGTCAACCTACCCAAAATAAGTTTTGTGTGGCAGGTTCAGAAAAAATGCTTTCTGGCAAAGGGGGTTTCAGATACCCCTAAAAAACAATTTCTCGTCAACAGATTGTTCCTCAATTATACAATTCGATCCAATCTGCGTATGTGGAATGATGCCAATCTTATCTACCATTGTGTAAAATTGAAAAACCATAGACCAATTAATGGCTGACACAATTCTGCATCACACTAATCGAATTAGTGTGATGCAAACTTATGAGTGTAGACAAAATTAAGAAATAAATAAAATACCGATTACAGGTAAGTTCATGTATGATGTTAAATGGCTAATCACATCATTTTCTCATCAATTTCTTTTTCATTTTCGTCAATTCCTTCTCGAAATATCTTCATTTGATCATAACTACGTGCGCAGGATTTTTTACGTCAAAAGCTTTATGGGAAATACCTCAACTGAAAAATGCATATCAAATAATCAGTTGGTGTTATATTCAGTAAGCTATGCCTTGGCCTGTTTGACCTTCTTGACGACTTCTTTAAGACTATTTGTAATCTTTTAAATTACTTTCTCGTTTCCCTCGTTTTACCGAAATCCTCCCAGTAACATTATGACATTATCTCAAGAAACGCATTAAGTTGCACTTGATGATATCTTTTCGAGTTTAGAACGTTTTCAAAAGAAAATTTTCCTATATTTTCAATTCATTTCAATCAAAAACAAAACAACGGTTACCTTTTCTTAGAAAAATGATGGTGCTGATTTGTTTAGTATAAATTCATAAATCTATACCAAGTTTCATCCAATACCGGTTATCGGTTAAGACAACATCATCTTCAAAAATGAAGGCTTTAAATGGGTGAGCCTTTGTGGTTGGCGCATTCTTAAGGCCAAGAAACTCATATAACGGGCGGTCTCGGGACCCATTTAACTCAAAAAAGAAATATCCCCCTCTACAATGAGGAGTGAATTCATGCATACACTGAATACACTCCAAATCAACTACTGATAGGCCAAAGCAAACATTTTTGAACTCCGTACATCTCCTCTTTTGACACAAACATCTTCCCAAAAATCACGCGATGTGCATTAATTTCAAGATATTGTATTTTTATCATGAAAAATGTGAAAAACATTCAATCATAATCTAGATAATAATGAAAAATTAATGACTTAAAACTACTGATGTTTTTCAGGTAGTGCCAAAAGAAGGGGAAAATGTTTTTTCCAATCTTAAGGTAAGATAAGATTGACTGTTTCTTTATCGTCAATGTTATGTGGAACATGTTATGAAAATACGTTTTTGCATATCTTGTACTATCAGTTGATAGCTCTCGACAGTCTCGACGGTTTTTATCTTATTTTGTGATAATCCAGATAAGAAAAATGTTCGTTAAGCCTGGTTTACATTACATTGAATTTTCTTTTGAAAAACAAGAAAATTTTAATTATTAATCTACAAATAATTTCCTTAGGGCTACTCGCATTTAACCGTAAAAAAGAATGAAAGAGATGAAAATATAGACAGCTTATTTTGATTTGCATAAGATCTACAAAATTTTTTTAATCTGCAAGAAATGCTAATTATGTAATTATGTCAAATGTAAGAAAGTAACCAAGTTGCAACATACAAACGGAACATTCAAGCATACCATAGCAAAGCATAGATCCATTTAGCGTTTCGTCAGATACTAAACTGACTACTCAATTTCCCTCACACGGCATGGATTGTAAGATTTAAGATTTCATTCGCCGAATTTTCCCTGTTGAATATATGATATGGGCTTAAATTACTTTTTGTCTGATCTTGTGCTCATTCCGACATTTAAACACATATGATATTTGGGAATGTTTTTGAAGTGAAGAGAATAGGAAATTTTGAATTTATGAATTTTTAACTTATTACCATTACTTAGATATTATGAAAATTTATTCTATTACCTTTCTAATGATGTATCATTTTTTTCAAATGAAAGGTGTTAAGATGTACCTAATATCGAAAGAAAAAAATCTGTCCAGTTTTCGCTAAATGTTGAAGAAAAGAAACTATATCGTTAACAGGAGTGGGTAGAACAATACATTAACAACAATAAAATCAATTTTTGATCAGTACCTTTTTTAATTTCTGAATTATTACCGATGGAGAGCTATTGTATAGGTTGTGGGATAGAAAAATATTTGATAATAAAAAGTGTCACCAGTGGAAAATTTATTTTTTAAGAAAGGGCTATTTTCTTGTAAAAGCAGCGGACAACAAAAGGCAAGTTCAACAATGCAAGTGTTAAGATATTTGTAGTATTTATGTTTCATCACATGAATTTTTTAAAGAAAATAAACTTTCTCGTAGGCGAACATCTTTTGTTTCGATGTTCTTATCTACTTTTTAGTATTTTTGTAGTTAATCCGTCTCTATCCATCGTTTTCTCTTAGAGATGCATGCATTGGTTAGTCAGTCGGACGGAATCAATATACCTGGGGTTGATCCTTGATCCGACAGAGTCACAATCATTCTCATGATTGATTTGTTCTTGACGTTTTAATTGCTTTTAGACTTAATAGTGTACACTAATCTGTCAACAGAGAGTTGCAAGTGACAGAAGTAGAATTTACAAGTTAGGCGCCTTCTGAAAATGTCTGTTAAGGGGAGGGGGGATCAAGCAAAATCGGTTAAAAAAATGGAAAGCTTCGATAAAAATATAGCTCTCTAATGACCTTACTACTTCAGTAAAAAATGGGAAACAGTTTGGAATGACGTTTTAAGAGTCACATCCCCCTTCGTTTTGCTTTTTCAGATGACCCCTTACAGGATACAGCAACCAGCAACAACAAGCAAAATTCATAACAGCATTGAAGCAAAACGGAGTAAGTCAAGATTAGATACAACCTTTTGAACTCTATATTCTTTATTTAAAACCTATGTAGTAATATTTTCAACATCGTTGGTTACCGTCTCTTTACGGAAATCTGTCTGATTTTCGAGAGGAATTAATGCTCAATGGTCAAAAACCAAACAAAATCATGTTTAATCAATATGAAAACGACTTTATTATGAATATGTAAAAAAGACGATTTACGATTCTTTATTTGTATGTAATTCGGGGAAAGAAAAAGTCTTGAATTTTCTTTGCATAAAAATTGATCATTCATATTGAAATTGAATTATAAGGTTTTCAAGTGTTTAGAACGAAAGTTTTATCTAATTGACATGAAGATATATAGTCTGGTATTTCTTAAGAATCCCTAGCTAAGGTGTGAAAATTCAAACATCAGTCCAGCCCTTTCTAGGAAAGCAATTTGCTAATAATATTGATGCATATAATATGAATCAACTTGGCAAGTAAGGACTTTCATGGCATGCCCCTTATAAATCGAACACTTCCTAATCCGACATAAGGCCTGTAGGAAGGTCGGAGGGGGATCTGAAGCATGGATGTATTACCCCAGATTGAAATTTGTCTGGGGTAAGAAGACTCGAATAAGTAATTTCAAGCCGTTAAAGAATTTTCGGGAAAAATTTAGTGCAGAAAATGGGTTTTTGGCGGCTCACAGCTGCCTTAATTATAACATTTCAAGGGACTGAGCCAGGGGTCGTCAAAGTCGCCGGCGCCACCGGCGCCGCCGGTAGGCACCTCTCGTATTTTTCAGGCAGGTCGCTCTTCAAATACAAATATTTTTATCTTATGTTTTTTCTCCTTTACTCAATTAGGTCGCTTTTCAAATACAGTCTTTATATTTTATTTAATTGGCTTTTTTGTCTATAAGAAGTATAAAAAAACTCATATTTTCTTCTACAGAGTAGACCTGTTCTCTTTCATACGTAGACAATTTGCAATCTGAACATTATATACACTCCTGTCTGATTCCTGAAATTATTAGGTCTCTTCAGACTTAAGCTGGTTATATTGAAAAAGAAAAACCTTTCTGTGTAAATCCCGTCAGAATATAAAAATCTCGATAAATATAAAGATTGAAGACACTACCCGGTTATTTAGGTCTAATTGTTTAGTGTTAGAAATATCTATTGCTCAAACAATACAATCTAATATACAAATATTTATTTCATTTTATCCTATCGGCTTATAAGGAACAATGTCTCCATAATTTGAATAATTATTAAGGATGAAATGTTAGTCGGACGAATAGATAGGTGTTTATCCACTCAACGTTCCCTTTTATCCCCTAACAATTAGGTTGAAGTTGAAGTTGAAGACAAATCTAAATCTCTGTACACGTTTGACAAGAAAATCGTCAATTTTACAATTTTGATCGCGAGGAGGAAAATTAAATCTTTTGGGTCGGAAATATTTACGCCAAAAAGAGAGGGTCGATCAAGTAACCGGAACCGCATATATATTTTTTTGGCCTCATTTCGTTTTCAAGATTTTTCGTGTTTGCAAATACTTGATTAGAAACTAATGAGTAAATGAACACAATATCGACATGCTGATGAATTATATTTAAAAGTCTATATGTTTCGGCTAAACAGCCATCTAGGACTAAAGAATGTAAATACATAATTAGAATTAAAACCTAAATGTAAATTTTTCTTTTCTTTTAAAAAGAGACGGCATCCAACAAAGAAAAAAACTATATAAAAGGATAGTTAAAGAAGGCTTTAGTTAGAATTTATGATTCTCTAACAGGAGAAAATACAAGCTTTTAGATTGATTTCTCCAACAAAATGAGTTTAAAAAAGATGATAGGCTGGTCCAGGGCTACAAAAGGGCAGGAAATGATTTATAAGCTTTTTATATCGCTCCAAACTATTTCAAAAATATTCAAAGATGAAGTCTTCGTGTTCGAGGGGTAAATCACACACTGAGAAAGTTTTTGTTTGAACATAAGGATTTCTGAAGTTTTTATTTTTCAGCACTGATTTACGTGTTTATGTTATTTCTATGGTTTGCACAAAGTCAGAGAACTTAGTATCTCAGGCAGCAATGTCTGCGCCGCCAGGCAGCGATAAATTTTGCCGACCCCTGGAGAGAGGGGGGAATCTAACAAAGAGATCAACGATGATATAAGAGAAGGGGTGCAAATTTTTGCGATGACGTCTTTTTTGAACGACTCCGGACTGGGTTCCTCCAGTTGTTGAATCTAAAGGAAAGCAGAAAATCATCTGATATTCTTCATCTGATATTTTTTCTATAAAAATGAAAAATTTATTTTTAGTATTTTATTTTTTGTCGACTTAAATATCTTTTCGCCAATGTTCTTAATAAACTGACGAAAGATCTTGATATAGTTTAAGAGATTGGTGGTTTTATTGGTTCTTTAACGGAATGTGCCTCGGGACTGCGAATGGGTTTCAATACTGAGATAAGAGATTATGTTATTTAATCTTTGACCTCAAAAGAGGAATTACAAGGCGCATTTACAAGTAAAGATTTCATATATGTTTTCTTTCTTTTTCAAGAGAAGTAGATCATTGTGTTTGTTTATGCCGAATGGTATGTCACTTATAAAGTGAGCATACAATATTTGGAACTTTTATGGTTATTTCTTGGAATTCATTATATATTTGAATTATATTGTTTTGATTTGTTGAAAGGCAGATTTCGATATTTTTGGTTAAGATTTGTAGAACTTTATTTATTTATTGGGTATTTTTCATTATTATGATGTTTAAATCTCTCTATTGACAGGCGTTCAATGTATCATGTTGTTGTAATTTTTACCTCAATTGTGTGTGTGAAGTTAAAAGTTTATATCTTGCGCCGTTGTTGAGATATTGATCCCTCCGCTGTAACATATCAGGCCGTATCCTTTAGCTGGTAGTGGAGTAACATTATTTATAATAATATTCGCCATTTTTGGCTTTGACAAAATAATTGTTTTCTCTGATTATAAAATGATGCTAAAAATCATGTATTTCCCACTGAAATAAGATTTAAGCAAAGTTATTGTCCATATGAACAACCCTTGAAAATTTCTATCATCTATCTCATCTATCAGGTCATGTCGTCAAATAAGGGAAAAGTCTAATTCTATGTCTTATGATCAGAACTATCCGATATCATTTATGGTTATTGGCTATCCAATATCACTTTTGGTAATCTAGTTATTGGATAGTCGACAAGAATATCACAAATTATGTGTTCTGCGCTTATAGCAAACGAGTGCGAATAATATAGGTTCATGGTTAAACAGGCCAGTTCAACGTGAAGACATAGTCAAGTATAGTACTTTTCTGTTATCTGTTTAATCTAATTCTTTTAGGGCTCATACGTATTATCAAAACATGTAATTAAAACCGTTTTTTGGAAAAATAAATAAAATATTCGTGGAATTATGAGATACTTTCCATTTGACACAAAATAAGCTAAAACTCGCAAAATACTAACAATTATGAATAACGAATTTCATAGCGTCAATAATACATTTTCAGTTATAAATTTGCCAATTTATATAAAGATTAAACCATGCAATCGGTAGTTAGACCAAAATGTAGTTGAAAAATTCAGGTATGTGTCCAAACCGACCTCCAGTTTTTAGGCCTGGCACAAATTGTAAAATATGCAAAAAATAATGAGTTGAGATGATGTGTCCAAGTTAGCATCACTAGCATCAACTAAATCTAATGTAGTATTTCGTACCAACTTACATGAAAAATGTTTAGTGTTAATTCTCAAACTTATATACATTTAGCATAGTATGCATATTATGCTCGGGCTACGATTTTTTAGGGGTGGGCTATACAAATCAATAGTCATGAATACCGGAGAAGACCATTTATATCGCTTAGTCACTTATTACCTATCACTATTTAATCATTTTTTTCGAACGAAATTGAAAACTGAATGCGCCACAGTTCTATGATCAGAGCACATTATTCATTAAAAAAATTGCTCTTATTAATTATTTTCTTGGAGTTGTACTACTTTTTTTCATAGCTAATCATTTGGAAACACAATTTTGAAACTTTTTTATGTAATTTCTATAAATTATAGCTCATCAGTGGAGCAGGGGGTTGTGTGGAACTGTCAAAAGGAGGCAAATTCATAGAAAATATCGAACATACATGATTTTCATGCATCCTTTCAATTATAGATAAACATTCGGAATAAACACGAGAAGTATTGAGACCAAATTCTGGGTCTTAACCCGATTTTTATTGGGCTTTTTTCCATACGTCGTTTATTGGGGGGGGGGTGCAAAATTGCACCCGCTACCTTAATTTTCGTAAAAATTACCCAAATGCTCTAAAATTTGGCAGGTATACTCCCCTAACATAGCTCATTACAAAAACATATTGATATTGCACATTATCAGCACATTTTTTGCTGAAGTCAGCATTATTTAGCACACTGTCAGCAAAATATGTCATTTTTCATAAAAACAGCAAGATTGACTAAATCAATGAATATAGAGCTCCATTTTTACTAGTAATACATTTTTTTCTACAATGTTTCCTTATTATTTCTTCTACTACACAAATCATAAGGAAGAAATGCATCAAGGGAACTAAAATTGATCAAAAACTAAAAAACGAATATTTTCAAATTTGCAAAATATTTAAACCATCCTCTGACAAAATGTCCATAAAAATTTTTTGAGCCAAGATATGGACACAATCTTTTCAGGAGTTGTAGAAAACTAAATTTCATGCGATGAAAATTCACTACAAGCTTCAAAGTAATCAAAAATTTGATATATTTATGGTTTTGGGTGCAAAATTGCACCCCCCCCCCCCCCCAATAAAAATAGGGATATATCTCGGGTTTCTCATCCCACATCAGAAGGTGATGCTTTCAGTTTAAGAATAATAGGGTGCTGATGATATAGTAGGGGTGGGTGGAAAGAATATTGAAAATAAGTAAGAAACATTTCGAAAAAATAGCAAGCATCGGTGGGGAGGGGAGAAGGTTATTCGGAACCTAAAGAGTATCTTGCTATCGGTTATAATTTGCAGCTTGAAGGTTTTTATTCAAATCTAACATTTTTTCTACTTCTTAAACAGTTGAAGATGGGCTTGACTCAAAGAACCGTGAGGGAAGACGACTTCTTCAAAGAACAGGTCGTGGAGAACATCGCTGCTCTGTTGGGCATTCCGATGTCATGCGTTCGTGTGATGAACGTTGTGTCAGCTGGTGGAAACCGAAGAAGAAGACGAAGAAGCACAGACCTGTCATATATCGAAGTAAGAATTGTCATATTTTGAATGAGAGTAGAAACTTTCGCAGGTAGAAATTTAATTTTCACCTCTGGCGTTCGCGAAAGTTTTATATGCTAAAATAGCCAAAATTTGCTGAAGGCGTAGTACTTTAATATAATGATCAAATAAAAAAAGATTGAAAGTTTAAACACGTAGCTATCTATGGAGGCAGGTCGCACAGCCCCCTCCCAAGAATAAACTTTCTAGGGTATAGCTCCCCTTGTTTTATCACAAATTTTAAGCTTTTTAACAACTTTTGACAAGAATAAGTTGCAGATTTGAATGGCCTGTAACTGTCAAAAAACTTTAGGGGGATGTGCCCCGCGATGCACACGTATCACATAAAAATTTAGATCCGAAATAATATTTCTTCGTTTTAACCCCCATTCTAATTATCATCTGACGGGCTTGATGTTGAATATGATTGACGAGATTATTCCACTTTTTAGTTACAAATCGGCAACCCACCGTCAGCAACAACAAACGACACAACAACAACAGCAACAAACTCCACAACATCCGGGCAGTCAACAAACACTTCAACAACAGGTAACATGGTTTACATACATCATGAAAGTTACTTCAATTACTTAAATGGTTGTATCGGGAAGCAGTGGAAGGGAAATGACTGTGTGAATGCAATTCCATTTCCTCAAAGTGTTTAGAGAAACCTAGGGCCCAAAATGTAAAATGCAACAAAGATTTTGACGTAATTTTTTTTCAGAGTACTCAAATAATTAAGAATGAGTGAAAATGAAGTATTGTACTCGTTACATTCATTTTTTGATGCAATTTCTATTTAGCACCAATCGGATCATTCGGTGAGTTAGAAAAGTTGGCCTCGAACGTAGTGGAAGCCTCTCAGACTGGAGCTCTGTCGACATCTCTCAATTTGGACCTGGCTGTGATTACGGTCACCGAGCCTGAACCAGAACCAATCGATCCATTGGGTGGGAAGAAAGCAACCAATGAAAGTGGTAAGTAGATTTAGTCGTAAAGTTTTATATATAGTCCAGTTAATCTAGGCCCAAAAAATGGGTGTAATCCTGAATTATAAAATAATAAAATATTCAAACGTTTCTCCAACTATGGTGAATATTACAATTTTAGAACATTCCTACATTTGATTATAGGGACGGGATGTCAAAATATTTTGCTTAAATTTCAGAAATACTTCCATCTCTTACGTCTGAATTAAAAAAAAAATCCCTAATAAACATATTATACTTTATCGCATGTGGGATTAAAAAAAATCATGCTGACCTATGCGATGTAAAATACCTATAGATAAATGATAATGAATGAACCGTTTAAATGTTTGTATAATTTTAGTTGCTGGCGTCAACACCACAAACAATGGGACGACATTCGCTGAACAACAGAGATTACAAGAAGAAGCGGAAGAAGCAAAAGCTTCTACAGGGACGGAGTACCTTATCCCAAGTAAGCTCGTCATGATATCCCTACCCAGCAGTGAAAGCAACGAAACTGTCCCCTTCCCCGCTCAACCCCGTTTCGCCATGTACGACATCCTCGATCGCTGGGTAAAGAACCTGGGAACGAAGTTGGCACCTTGGGTTATGACTGCTAGTATCGTTGAAGGAACGGGTGATCCTAATGCTAGATTAATGGGGAACGCAACTGCTACGTTTTGTAATGGTACTGCTAATTTCACCGACCTTGCGATCAGTCACAATGGAACTGGATACCAAATCCTGTACAAGGTGACGTATCCTGTTAACGTCTCGTTCATTGTCACGCATGGTCCGTACGCCATCAAAGAAAGAGAATTGACACACACATTTTCATCAAGCCTCCCCACTGATATCTATGCAGGGGTTGACATTGTTGGATTGCCATCTGTTGTCATCCATGACAAAGCACTTAGAACGCAAGTAGAAACCGGATGGAAAAATCGCACGTGGCTTATGAGGGCTGAGATAATACACAGTTCCAATTTGAATGCTACTATTATTGGTCAACATATAGGCAGTATTGTTAATGGCACTGGCTCCTTGACCAATATGAGTGTCAGTACGCCTGGTAACGATTATCAATTGAAGGCGGTCGTTTACACGGAACCGGCTTCACGCTACACGGCAGAATACACAACACCGAAGTTTAACGTCAGTAAGAGTTCGTTCGTTTTGTTCATTGCTAGAGACATAGGTAGTTGTAACGAGACAGTTATATGTGGACACCAACCTATCATTCATGTGCAAAATGTCATTTCAAACCTACCAGCTGGTAATATCGGTTATGACGGCAGTAAGTGGAAATTGAATGTTTCGTTGTGTTCAACAGATAACGCGAATCCGTTGCTGGGACAGAAACTTGTTGATATCCCTCAATCTGGTGAAGTCCTGTTCACTGATCTTCATTTCGATTACGAAGCAGGGAACAGAACACTTTGCTTTAAAGTTATAATTGATCCATACGATGCGGATTACTCCTTACTCTCCGCAACGTCTTCACCGTTCGAGGTCAAACTGAGACAGATGTACCTCGATGTCGTCATGAAGCCAGATAAGGCAAACGAGACAAAGGTATTTGGACAGCAACCTGTTATCGATATTAAAGATGCTGGAACTCAGAAATCAGCTTATCCATTGCGAACATCGTGGAATGTCACCGTTTCGTTAAACAAGACGTTGAATGGTGCCGTTATGTCGGGAAACAAGACAGCAGAAGTCGTCGGATCTTACGCTAATTTCACGGATTTGGCTATCTCGAGTTATGGTGTCGGATTCATTCTTAAATTCGAGAGCAATTATGGACATGAGGTAATCGATTGTTTTTCTTATTCACTGCGTCTGTGTGAATGGATATTTTCTTTCTAGCCGACTAATATAACAACAAATAAAGAATAAACGAAGTTCAATATTCTGGCCGTATCCTCCAGGCAAACTAGTAGGGCTAAATTCAATATCTTAAGAAACCTTTTAAGAAAATTACCCTACAAATGTTATTTCGAAAAACCAAAAACAGGCAAAAATACTAAAGTATATACCTAAAATTTTGCTTCATTCGGCCTAAAATGCCGTGAAAAACAAGAAAATTAGATTATGAATAGGGATGAAAATAAGCTAAGATAATCTGGCCCGAAATTGACGTGTTAATGCACGTTCAGGGACTAAGTTTTTTAAATGTGAAATCTAGATGGATTAATACCGATTAATATTCATTTTGTTACGAGTGAAGTAAGGCTTTTCAGCCTTACGAAAATAGCAATAGGTCTTGTTGATAGTAACTTAAAGCTCAGGGAAATTTTCCCGTTCGCCGCGTTTAATCTAGAAGACCATACGTTATACGTGTGTTTTTATTGTAGGTTTTATCTTCACCGTTCAACGTTCGCTTCACCAACAACTACTATCCAAAGTTCAACTCTTCAATGTTAAGTGTGGTCAACATTTCAGAAGATGCTTCACTCACAACAGCACTCTTGAAAGCAATTGCCACAGATAATGATGTTGGCATGGCTGGGCAAGTCAAATACTATATCACAAGCTTTAATGACACATTTAACATTACTACTGACAGCGGTAAAGTTACGTTAGTTAAAGGTCTAGACAGAGAAAAGAAAGAGAACTACACTCTTGTCATACAAGCGTCTGATTCAGCACCCAGTCCTTTCGAACTGACCAAATCCCATACCGTTGTTGTAACAGTACTCGATGTAAATGACAATAGCCCGAAATTTGGAGCCACTGTGAAAGATTATGTAGTCGATGAAACTGCTCCAGCCGGCTCTGTACTTTTCAATTTGGATGCCACTGATGCTGATTCAGGGCTGAATAGCAAGATCGTGTATTCTATTTTATCATCATCAAATATAACAAATCTATTCAAGTTGATTCCAGAAAATGGTTCTTTTGTGGCAAATGGTAAGTAATTAATAGTGTTCTTAAAGCGGCAGTGGCACAAGTGTTCGCCTTCTGTTCGCTTGTGGCTTGTTGTAGGTTCAATTCCCAGCAGGGACGGACCAAAGACTTGTAAACTGGTACTCGTTGCCATCTTACTTGAGCTGTCAGCAAAAACTTAAGGATGCCCGCCTGCTCGAGACATGAATTGATATTAAAGTGTTCTCCATTTAGGCTATTGATTGGTTGAATATTACATCATGAAGTATCTGCTTGATTCATTTAAAAATGTCACGATGTTTCCTTTAAGTCAAAATGTTGATATCCTTTTTAAATGAACGAAACAGAACTTTGGTGATATAATATTCAACCAATAGACTAACTTTTGAGATGATTTTTTAAGTGGCATAGTGAATTGGGAATAAGGCTGTAAAATGTCGATTCATTTATTTTTTAGGTTCCTTGGATTTGGATGGTTCTGACGATGCTGAGCCTACCTACACCTTCAATGTTTCTGCAACAGATCAAGGAGTGAACGTCCAACATGCATCCAGTATGATTGTTCGCATCACGGTTAGAAGAGTTAACGAGTTCACGCCTGTATTCTCCACACCTAGTGAATCATTGAATATCAAGGAAGATGCACCTGTTGGAACATTCATCTATCGGGTAAGTGAATTTCATTTTTGATAGTGTTGCACTCAATAATAGTGAAGGCACTGTGGTTATTAAGGATTTTTGTTGACAATATTAAGTCAGGAATATCAAGTTAAAACATTTGTTTTCAGCACCACGAGCATTGTAAAGGTGATTTGCACACCCTGAGTCGGTGACAACCCCGTTGAAAAATACTTGACCGGTGAAAAGAGTCTCCTTATTTCTTCCCTATTTTCCAAATATTGCTTATTTCTAGCTCTGTTGCGCTGTTGTTGGCCAACATATTTACCGTTTTGTTACTTTAGACATTAAAATATTTTATTTTACAGGTCAATGCAGTTGATCAAGATTCAGGTGACGATGGCAAGATCACCTATTCGATCAAATCAGGAAACGGGGAAGGGAAATTTGCAATCAATTCTGGTGGAAACATTACAACTGTAGCTAACGTCGATCGAGAAACGACAGCTGGTTATGTGTTAACAATCGCCGCCACTGACGGATCTACCTCTCCCAAATCATCGTCCATATCAATCATCATCAATTTGCTCGACGTCAACGACAACCCGCCGACTTTTGTGACATCGTCGTGTCATAAGTTTATATCGGACGACACGCAAGTCGGAACAAACGTTTTCACGGGATCTGATTTATCTGCAACTGATCCAGATCTCGGTATCAATAGTGAACTTCAATACAAGTTAGCAAACAGCGATTTCTATTTCCCGAAATATTTTTCGTTTACCGAGCTAATCAAATCGGTCAAAGTAACAAATGATTTAGACTTGGGCCGACAGAATATTACCACTTCGAAAGTCGTTAATTTCACCATCTTCGTTCAAGACAAAGGCACTCCGTCGTTTAATAGTTCTATAGATTGTTCAATGACCATAACAGGTGTAAATCAATTCTCGCCTGTTTTCTCACATGAGTCGATTTTGAATGTGAGAGTACCATTAAATTCCCAACCAGGTTATCGTGTTGCAAAAATAAATGCGACTGACAAGGACATTGGACCGGACGGAGAACTGCAATACCAGATTGCAAGTGGGAATGATGGAAATACGTTTTCAGTGTCAAATGATGGAACTGTCTCTTTATTGAAAGCACTTGCTAAAGACTGTTACTTCTTGAATATCAATGTTTCTGACAAAGCATCTGCTAGTAAGCGGAAATATTCGATTTTAACAATAGCTATCTTCCATGCATCAAACGCCTGTCCAAACACGAAGATATACGTTAACGCGTATGAAAGTAGTACGATGAAAGTTTCTAAAAACACTTCCTACACAGTTCCAATTTATGCTCATATAGGAAACAACTATTTAGAAGGTGTGGATGTAACCCTTACGTACACAAATGGTATTTCTTTAGTGGGTACGACCACAAGTGATTATTATGTTTATCCAAGTTCAAATACCATCCGAATTGTAGGTCTTTCAAAAATGACTCAGTTGCAATTCGGTATCATGAAAATAGCTGAGATGAAATTGACTAGTACGATAAACGGTGTTGTCACTTTTAACGCCACACAAGCATATATGTACACCCAAGATGGTAGCGATGTATCGGTCACGCCATTAAGACCACAGACGTGCCAAAAGGTTGTTTTCGGAGACGTCAATAATGATTGCAGGCTTACTCTTTTGGATGCGGCATTCTGCCAGTCATACATTCGTGAAAGTATCTTGGGTTTTACTAGCAGCTACGCGTCTAGATTTACATCGCTCACTTCTGAGAAGAAAGGATTACTTGATGCTAACAAAAATGAAGTAGTGGATGCCGAAGATGCTAAATACATGCTTGATGTATTGGTAGGTAAAACTGTTGCTATTTCTCAAGTAGCTTTTGCGCAGCCAAACGAAGCCGCTAAGTTGTGTCAACTTACTATCAGTGCAACTGTTGATCCTACGGTAGGTGTTTACCAAGGATCTTATGAAGTATACGCGCTAATAACGTTCAATGCTGCTAATGGAAACCCGGTCCAGTCGTCAACCTCAAAGATGGCTAATTTTACAAATTTGTTAATTTCTGGTGAGGTTTTGAAATTCGTTAAATCTGGAAATGTGTTGAATATTGGCGTAGATGTGATGAAAACAAGTCAACAGTTTGGAGTCACGTTAATTGTTGTCACTAATGATTATATTTTGAATATGGCTAAGAAAAACCCTAGCAGTAATAGAGTTAATGTTAACATTCCAAACGCACTCGTTAAAATCTCGAAGGACTTCGAAGCCCAACAAAATGTCGCATTAGATCTGACAACATATTATTGCAACAACGTTCGAGCTACCGTGAGAATCGGCCTTAAATTCACTGGAGACTATGATACTGTAGTTAAAGGAAAGGAAGCTGATTTTGAAACGAAATTTAGAGCATTCCACATAAACAAAGAGTGGACGGAAAATAACCGGACAATCGAGATTGTTAGTTTTACAGTTTCTAAAGGAAGTATTGTCGTCGAAATGGACGTTCTCGTGTTGGCGTCCGAAACGCAGGACATGCAAGACGAATTAAGTAAAGCCGTGAGTACCGGCCAATACTCGTTCCTGTACAATTCTGGAGCCAATCCTGTGACGTTGACAGCAGACAAGACATTGATGGTCAACGGCGTCGAGCAAGCCCGTCGGCCCGCTGAAAGCGACGACGATACGACCGTTATTATCATTGTCGTCGTCGTCGTTATCGTCCTTTTAATCGCCATCGGTCTTTTGTACTTTTACTGCCGCAAACGAATGAAACAACAGTTGAAAACTAAAGTAGCAGATATCGGTTCAGCTGTATCCGTCGGTGAAAGTTCCAATGGGAAAGCTGGAGCACATGAAATAGCTGGTTACGATAATATCGTGTACGATGACAAAGAGAAGGAAGTTGAAAAAGAAACGGAGTTTACTATTGAAGAGGTGAACTTGAAGTCAAGTGTTCCTAATAGTGTTGTGGTAAGTGCATTTTTCTAATCTTACATTCTAATAGACGGGGAAGGAAATTTCCTTACTTGAAATAAGCAAAACTCTTATCGCCTTTAATAGACTGGTGAAAGATCTTAATAAACTTGGGGTATTGTAGGGCTTATTTTGGACAAGTTCAAATTAAGGATAAATATCAATATCTATTGAATTGATTGGAATTCCTTTACGCCAAGTTCTATAAAGTAAGATATGTAATTGGGGGTGGGGAGAATTTTTTTCTTGAAACAATAAGGGGGTTGGAAAGAGTGTATTCTGAATATATGGAGGCGAGTGTTTGTTCTGTTCTATACGAGTACTGTTTTTTTAATACGATTTTTCATTGTCCCTTCTAGATTCCATATTATATAGATAAATATGTACTTATGAAAGGAAGAATAACTTTCCTTACTTTTCTTAAAAATGAAGTATAAGCTCATCCGCTAAGTAATCCTTCTAATATTTATTTATAGAGCATGAAAGAACCTGTGGTACAAGTTGAGACTAACGTCCCAAAGACCGAAGAGGTTATCGATATCGGTAATTCAAATGAGGTATGTTATTTTCATCACTTATTATGATCTGATAACTAATAAGAGGCACGAAGGAGCTCTTCCAGTGTCGATCTATTTGCCCAACTTGTACTTTTTAAATCTTTTATGTTTCCAAAATAAATTTGTCAAGTTGTTCTATATTTACGTTCTTGTTATTGATCAAAACAAAATCTTCATTTGTTTTAGGTCCTTGAAATGGAACCATTGAGAACGCCAACTCCAGAAATCATACGGGTTCAGACCCCTCGAACACCTACTCCGACTAAAGTTCGCACTCCCACTCCCACTCCACGTACACCTTCTCCAGTCAAGGTCCGTACGCCAACTCCAAAGGTCCGTACGCCGACTCCAGCGCTATCTGATAGTGCATTCGTTCTACCTGGAGCAACAGATGTGGTATGGAAATTATTCTGTTTTTTTTTTGTATTTTCATTTCTCATTGAATTATAAGATATGTCCAAAATTCAGATGAAGATGCATTTCTAACCAGGGCGTTTTAAAAAGTTCCAGTTTATGAAGAGGAGTTACAACATTTCCAAAATGGCAGTGGACGCTAGCTACTTAGGATAAAAGAAAGCGTGTTGAAAGATAACATAGCCACTACGCGTTGGTCAGTTCTGAGAAATAGCTTTATCTTGCTAAATTTGCTGTAAATTACTACAACCTCACTCTGTTTTATTCAAACTTTTTTTTATATATAGGAATCAAACTTGCAAAGATTTGAGAGTAGTCTTCAAAACACAGGACCACATGGAGACAGACCATTCACAACACACGGTAACCGAAATCCAATGAACACATCCGTCGCATCTGACACAGATCGCCCTATGTCAGCCAAAGCAAAGATCGAAGTTCCACCTGGCATGTATATTAGACAAAAGATTCCCGAACCAGAACCAGAACCAGAACCTGTCGAGATTCCTTCTGAAGACAGCACAACGGAGCAAGAAATTGAAGAAATGGAAGAATATGCGTTCGAAGAAGATGATTTTGATGGACCAGATACTGAAAACACGTTTGCTGCGCCGCCTGTACCTGCGACTGTGGATGGCTATAATGAAACAGGTCAGTAAAATCGAAGGCAACGGTCTAGGACAAAATAGCTATGTACTTTAAAGCATAAGGGTATAACGGTCATCTCAAAACGGTTTTCATTTTTATTACAGATAATGTCTGTTAGGGGGGTATGGTCAAGCATAATCTGCTAAGAAAGATGAAAAACTCCAATAAAAAGTAGCGTTTTGCCCCTTGATACCCCTTGATACGTACCAAACCATAAACTTTTAAAAAAGACTTCGACTAAACAAAGCCCAGTCGTAGTAGGTGATGATTTGTTTTAATGTTCAAATTAATTTCTAGGAAAAGTAAAGGACTACCAAATGCTTGAAGTGAAACAGTTGCGCGATTCGAACCAATCGATACTGCATTATATGGGCGTGGTACAGGTCGATATGAACGGGACGTTGACAGAAGCACGCGAAAGCTTAATCGCTGCCGAGTCGTGTTTTGTTACAAACTTGCGGTTCTTATTTATGACGAGGAAACTTAGATTGATCCACCCTAAAAAGGAAAGCTCGTTGTCTGCCCGAGTTGTCTGCAAGAAGGGAGTCATCTTAAAGATACTTCATGGTACAGGTAGGTGACAAATATAAACTATAGTTATATAAGAATATACTTTAAAAGACAAATGTTAAAAATATGCTATGATAGTATGAATTTTTTTACTGAATCCAAAATTCAAGTTTGATTGATAATAAAGGAGTTTTGTAAAAAAATACTAAAAATTTAATTAAAGTAAAAAATCTAGGGCATAATTTTTTAAGGATAAATCAGGATAAATTTAGTCAAAAAGTTAAGAATATTCGTCTTGAACCCAAAAAATGCTATTCTTACAGAAAGAGTATTCAGTGTATTCAGTGCTCAATAAGCCTAAGGGGAGTTACGTCACATTCAAATAGCTTCATATATCAATCTATTTTAAAGCGTTTTATAAAATGTACGGCGGGATTTTCTAAATCCATTATTTGCCATTCAAATAAAATTTTAAGATCAAGATTTATACCCCAGTCATTTCATTACTCACCCCGGTGACTATCAATTAATTTGATCAAAGAAACATTCCATCCCCGGTCAGAATCCCAGCCTAAATTTCAACCCCGGTAAGCTATTGAACTTTTCTTCGAGTCCGCTGGTGTACTATATCTTTTCATTATTTGAGATTTCATAACTTACATGTTAAGTTAAGTTTAAATTGTAATCTAATAACTCCGTCTGAATAAGTAGTCGTGCCTGGTAGCATGATTTAGAAAGTATCTACTTTTCAACGTTTTTTTTGGCTTTATTGCAGTACGAACCTCTTCAAGATTTTGAATGAAAGATTTTATGCTGACTTTAACGAACGAACTGAACTGTCTGATTGAATGAACCAAAGTTTAATCTTTTGCATGGCCATATCTCCTTACTTGCTTTAAGTGCTTTAAGAAGCAGTATTAAGTCGAGCCTGTGTGACTAAGCAACCCTATCTACAACAGTGTTTGTATCTAAGACATTTTCTATCCTAATTTACTTTCAAGGGTGAAGGCGGAACGATTGCTAATTGAACGCAACTGTCACAGTTCTGACTGTGACAGGACTGTCATTTAGAAGGACCTTCTCAAACATTTCTCGGTCTTACCTAGATTTTTTGCAAACCATCGTAAGAAGGAAAGTCAATTATCTAGAGACCGTGAATAATGAGCAAAATTAGTTATCAGTCATGTTTAAATGTTTAAACGGCTAATCATAATGAAATATAAAGGTTAATCAATTCAAATGGTCAGAAAAGATCGTCCTCTCTAACATGTGTGCTGCTTTCAGCGAGGGGTCTTCTCCAGAAATAAATAGCCAAAGAGGGACTCGCCGGACTTTTTTTCGTAAGATCCTGCCCCATCCATAGTGTCATCCAGGGTCATTTTAGGCAAAACTTAAAATTTTCAGTTTCTCCTCCAGGCATTTCAAAAAGTGACTTTCTCCCCCCCCCCTCCCCCCCTCCACTTCATAGCCAGTATTTGCTAAAATTACAAAAATGTGAATTATGCACACAAAAATGTCCCCCAGGCAAAATCAAACAGT
>JAUKPT010000320.1:0-18607 GCA_032273505.1 Nanomia bijuga | reverse complement strand
GAGTTTAGCTGCACTCTATAAGACCACTATTCGTACTCCTTCCACTGCTACTTCTCCTTCGACTCCTAACACGATGCCAATGACAACGATAAATCAGAGTGAGGTATCAGAAGAATTTTTTTTTAACTCTCCAAGAAATAACAACAATGAACATTCTATTAAAACAAGAAAAGATATGTTACATCGACAATCTATTTCATCAGCTGTAAGGATTTACAACAATTCAGTTGAAGGTGATCAAGTTTCGCCAGTCAAAAATGTTCCGTCATCGAAAATGTTTAATGGATTTTCTTCGTATGATGAATACATTACAGACTTTTATACGAAATTAACAAAATATCCTTTTGTGAAAAACATTGGGTTTGAGCAAGAACGTAGGGATGGAATTGGTAAAATTAAGAAAGAAGTACTTTTAAAAAATCTACATCCCTCGTTTAGCCCTACATTTAAAGTTAATAAACGTCTGAAGGCACCGATTACAAAACTAAGTGTAATTGAACGAGAAGTTCCAATACCAACAAAAAGATTTTTAGATGATGAATTTGGACAAAAGCAAGTAAAAAGTAAATTAGAAAAGCTTTTGGTGGAAAGAAACCGTAAGAACATTTCCCCACCATTGAGTTTAAAAGATTCTATAAATTCGTACAATAGATATATTGATGATTATTACAACAAAATACGCTTCTTTCATGGTTTCTCGTCTTACGATGCATATCTTCAAGACTATTATGATAACTTAAGTACAGAATATTCAGATTCAGAGAAAGTACAAAACGCGCAGAGAACATTGACAGATAACAATTTTGGAAATGAACTAAGCATTACTGGTAATTATATAACCAATACAAATTCTATCAAGAAAGATACACTGATGCATCCAAGTCATTATCCAGTTAGAAGTGGACTCGATCTTCAGACAAGAACTTTAACTCAACGCGAATCGTTTGTGCCAAATAAATTAGATAGTTATTTTAAGAACACTAATGAAGAGATTTCACGTAACAAGAAACGGAGATGGAAAAATATGGAAAAGCTTAGGGTCTATGGATTTCAGCCATATGATATATACCTAAGTAATTTTTATAAAGCAATGGAGTTATTAAAAACACGATCTAAAATCACAAATCCTATCATTCATTCACGCCATGAAAAAGTCGAAAATGACAACTATAAAGAAACTTACTACAAAGTTGCTGTTGAAAGTATGTATGGGTTTCAACCATATGAAAAATATATGGAAAACTACTACAAGATAGAGGCTATAAATCAAAATCAGCAATTAGATAAATCGCAAAATGATAATCGTTCCCAAAAACCAAAGTCAAGTCTTGAATTGGATACGAACTTGAAAAATACTGAAAGTAACCGTTATAACAAGAATTCTGACTTTTTAGATAACAAAAGACCAACTTCTAAAAGAGATAGCATGTCAATTAACGAGAATGAGGTAAACATTTTAGCCAGACAATTATATCCTGTTGCCACCAAAAAGGATATTATTCCAACGCCGGCTGCTCAGAAAGTTCAAATTAATGCAAATACAAGTGGAGAGGTAGCAAACGAAAGTAACAAAGGAAGTTATAAAGAATCAAACGATTCCGAGTTTGATGAATCTAATTCAAAAAGTTCAAAAGAATATGCTGTAGGATATTCATCATACAATGAATATATGAAGCATTTTTATAACTCATTAGGAGCTGTTTATGATAAGAAAGAAAGTAACATAGAAAGTAGTGTAAAAGAAGTCTCACTAACGACAGCTAATCCTATTTCTACAGTTCCAGATGTCGGTGATGAGCGTAAAGAAACATCTATACTCCAAAATAGTTCAAGCATATTAAACAATGGCGTTAAAAGTGTTAGTCAATTACTCGATACAAAAGTTGAAATCATACCATTTGTGACAGAAACGAAATTAGTTCAAAAGAACAATTTAATTGAACCTTCGTCATTTGTCAATTCTACAGAAGAACCGTTGTATAGCAATGAAACTTTTGATAATCTGCAAAGTCCATACACACCTAGATACCTGACTCTTAGCGAATTATTAGATACGAATGCAGAAAAAAATCACCACAAAAGTTATGAAACTCAATCCTTATCATCAGCAACTAATGTAAGTGCGGAAAGTGCGGACCCTCTTTCTAAAGAAAAAGAAGAAAGACCTAATATAATAGAAACAAGTTCTACTGAAGAAAATGACTCCAACAATGTTTCTGATTTCTTTGCAAAGTACGGAAAGTATATGGCAGATTATTATAAAACTGTATATCTATGGAGTTTAGACCGTGAAAAAAAAAAAGAGATATCCAAGGACGTTCCACTTATTGATGATGACATCACTTCGTATAAAGAATATTTGTTAGATTATTTTAAAGAAATAAATATTTTGGAAAATGAGAGTCAAGACCATGTCGATAATAAAACCAGTATATCTAAGTACTTGACTACACCAAGATCTAGTTTTAGCAAACAATCGAGCATTGCTATCTTAAAAACATCATCTGCAGAAACATCTCTTTCAGAAGATAAAGTAACGACGCGTCAAATTATACCAGAAAATCCAGCTTTGCTTGAACATGATTCAAAGTACGATCCTAATTTTGAAATATCTGTCAAAGAAAGTCCTACTTCAACATTAAAAACAACTAGAAATATTGATATAAGTATTCCTCTGGATCGATTTCAGGTAAAAGAAAACAATATGTCTTTCTCACAAGTAACCCAAATGCACTTCAAAACATTTCGCAACATATCATTGACTGACAATAAAGAACTAGGTTTCACTACTAAGCCATCAGTTACCTTATCCAGTCCTGTCAACCAACCTAAAATAACATTCACAACAGAAAAAAACACAGCAATTGACGTTGATACTTCCAAACCACCTGTACCAGTATTTTCTTCTCATGAACCTACGTATCTAGATTTTCAAGATTTGATTAACCAAAGTTCTATTGTTACTCATGCAAATGACAGAAGTACACCCTTAAAAAGTGTTGATTACTTTTATTACGATACCTTATTAAATTGGAGACGATATAATGAAGAAATTCAAAACTGGGTAGATAAATATATGGTTCCAATAATGAAGCGGAAAATAAACGTTCATCCTGATATAAATCCTACAGTGTTTCCTGGAAATGATTCGTACGAAAGTATTTATGAGGATTACCTAAAAAATATAGAAAAATGGGAAGCTGAAAATTACTATATGTTAAAAACGATGGCAAATGATGTTTCGATTGATCGTAGGTTGTCTTCGGTTAGTAAGTTTGCAATAAGTCAAACTACACCATCAATGTCATATCCTATTGTTCCGGAAAAATATACTAATGATATTTACAAATTAACTGATTACCAACTCAATGAAAATAATATAGAAAACAAAATAGCGCTTCCAACTACTCCAATTAAAAATGATGCTACATCTGTATTACCTGTCCAAACATCGTCAAACAATACATGGCATGTATTGCCAGAGGCTAATTCAAACATAACAGTAATACTAACAGATTTTCCAAAATCCACTTTGAACCCATCATTGTCTAAATTAGAGTTTCCCAACATCAACGAATTAAGATTAGATAATAATAATTCAAAATCTCCAACTGATATCCTTTTAAATGTTGATAAGATTATTTCAAAAGCAAATGAAATAGTACCTCAGCTGAATGTTGATAGAAACGACGAAAGCAATAACATAGATGATAGCTTCAAATTTGACGAGTTAGAAATAATTGATGCAACAGAAAAAACTCCTTCCGTAAAAAATGAATCTGATACAAACACTACAACTCAGACTTCAGACCTGGAAGAATCAATTCCTAATCCATCTGTTAAAGACCTAACATTTTCTGATTCAACTTCTAGAGCAATCCAATACAAACAGATATTATTGAGCTCAAACAAAAGTTCGAATTCTACTAATCAAAGATTTTTAATCGGTAAGGGAAAAGAAGTATTAGAAAAAGAAAATAAAGTGACCAGTGAAATTCCACCAGATTTGAAATCTCTAATAAATCCCTATACAAACATAGTTACCGAAAATGAATTATACAAACCAACTACATCTCAAGTTAACCCCATATCTTCAGTACAAAAAATAGAATACACAAATGATAAAGATACTTTTTCCGATTTTGGTGACGAAACGAAATATTTTAGCACTTCAATACCTATACAAAACGCAAGTATTCCTACCAAAAATATTGTCGAACCCCCAACTTATCTGCCACTAAGATATCAACAACTGAGTAAAACTGTAGGTGTTAAAAATGCAATTGATGCTGTTAGCAGTAACTATAAAAACAATTTTGATGAGAAAAATCAAAGTAAACTGCTCTACGGTAATACAATATCACAACACTATCTAAATGAGGATAAAGATCAAACACGAGATCGACAATCAACTAATTCAAATCAAATGTCATCATTTTCAGCAACTCCATCTCTATATAAAGCCCCTTCGTTTTTCGCAACATTACGTTATAAAACTGGTTTCGTTGTGTCGCAAGAAAAGAAAGAAGAGGAAATCTCCAAATCAGGTAAATTCGTTATTATTCAAGAAAACTATTAGTCGGATCCATAGACGGATTCACCCGGGATATGTTGAAAATAAACTATACTAAGATTTTTTTTAATTCACTTTTTGACACTGACGATGATGACAGTTAAAAGTACTAATTAAATGCTAATTAAGGTACTCCTGCTTTACTTAGGCAAAATTAAATTAAATTAAATTAAATTTTAAACAAGAAACATCTACAATTGCTTTCAGGAGGTGGTCTTCTGACATTTTTTCATATAGACTTTTAGAAGTGGGCTAGTTAAGGCTAATTAAGACTAATTGGGCACTAATGAGCCAACATTTATCAGCCAGCACTTAAGGGTCGAAAGATTTGCTTTGTACCTAAGATTATTGACAGTGGTCGAAAAAATCCCGGCTTAATCCAAATTTTGTCCCAAAAGAAGTTAGATATTTATTAGGAGATATGAAATGAATATTGTTTTTGGTTACCCAGAGTGGTTTTGAACCCATTTAAAAAGAGCTATTACTCAAATATGTTTTCGAGGGCTATAAATTCAAAGGAATGTTTAAGAGGAGAAATTTTTTCATTTTATTTATACATGTGATATTTCGTCCTACGTTAACAAAATACAACTGGATGTCAGATAAACAGACACTATCACATCATAAATGCAACTGTATTTATATCATATTTTTTATTGTTAACGTTTTTCTTTAGATGCTTATATATTTTGTTGATGCTTTCAATATTGTATGTTTAGAACACCTTATTGAGCGTTTTCATGCCACGGGGGTCAATAACAATTTTTAAAAAGTAATAACAGCTCTTTTATTAAAAGATTCTATATTCAATATTTGAGAAGAGATAAACATCTTTTTGAACAACCCATGTTTTATGTTGAAATATTACCAATATAAGGTGAGAAAAAATCTTCTTTTCTTTTGTTTTTTAATTTATTCTTACTTATTCTTATTTTATTTTATTCTTCATAATCTCTTTGTTTGTTTTTTTGTTTTATATTCGAGGCAAATAAAAGAATCAAAAACATCTGTGATTACATGCATGTTTGGAGCATGCTTGAATCATGAAATCGAATTTGTATAAAAAATAAAACATTTTTTTATTTAATTAATTACGAAAGTTCAATGCTTTAAATAAATTTCAAAAAAGCAAAAAATTCTCATTATTATATTTCTGCTATAAGAGGTTCCTCTTATTAGGTGCGACCTCACTCTGGTTCAATGCTTTAAATGAATTTCAAAAAAGCAAAAAATTCTTATTATTATATTTCTTCTATAAGACCACCCCGGCCTCCACCCTCACGCGTGCAACGTATATATACAATTAAGTTATCAATTATGAACGATGCAAATTGTTCAGGGGGTGATGTCGAACTAGGTTTGTGAAAAAAAAATAATTAACGCTTTATTTAAATCACCAAAACATTTCCAGATAATCGTTTGCCCAAATTGGGTATTCTAAGTATGTTAATGCATGTTTTGTTAAAAGATTTGCTCGGCTGACGCCTGACGCCTGATTTTTTAACAAAACTATGCTTTAATTTATTACTTAATCAAGTTATTCACACAGTTTTTAACAGAATTGCATTGTAAATTACAGTGTGATCCACTGACGTCAAAAATAAATGATGAATAAAATAATGATAGTTTGTAAGCGTCTTTCTTTTTATTTAGATCCGGGTTAAACTTACGGATTTAGAGCGCTTTACAGATTCGCCTTTTAAAATCCGTCTTTTAAAATCTATCTTGTAGCCGCCCCATTTTTTCCGGTAAACTGTCCTGACCCCCAATTAGCTATCTTGACCCCGAAATAGCTGTCCTAACCCCGAAATAGTTTTTCGGCTCTAAATTAGCTGTCTCGACCCCGAACTGGTTTTATCTCTAAAACGTTAGTACAAAAAATAAATCTTGGTGTGAAAATGAATATTAATATAGTTTGTTTACAAAAAAACTTAAAAAGCAATTAAACGGATTCTGTTGTACTATTTTTGATATTTCAGTTTTTGCGCTTTTTATTCACGGATTATTTTACGCATTATTTAATGACGTCATTGCGTTGCCAATACGTCATTGCATTGTAATTATTATTTCAATTGTGTTTATCATTTATGAAAGTTAATACGAGAAGCGTAGTATTTATCATTTTTATTATATAAGAATTAAAATAAATAAAATAATGTAAATTTTCACTCGTCTCTGCGAGCATTCACGAGCATCAGCAAAAAAATATTAAGTCTATCAAAATGTCTACTTTTAAGAAAGATAATCCTGTGAGGAAAATCTGAGATTTTAACACCAAATGACCGGAAATGACATTTCTGAAGACTTTTCTATAGATAATTTTGATTTTAATTTAGTTGAAAAAATATTTTTTCTCTGAAATCAGGGAGATATTTGAAGACTAACATGTTTGTCAGTCAAAATTACCAATTTTTGTGTGCTCCGCGTCAATTATATATTCATTTTACCAGACAAACAGTGCTCAAATTTAAAAAAGGGATTATCTCATAACTCTTATTATTTAACTGTTCATTGGTAAATCGGAGTTGAATATTACATCATGCTGAATCTGATTAGTTCAATTTAAATTTCACATATTTGATGTTTTGTAAAAAGTAAAACTGACAAAACTGAACGAATCAAGTTTTGCTTGTTCAAATTTTCAACCAATCAAATAGCAAAATGCTTAGTACTGTAATAATCGGGGATCTGAGTAAGAGTTCGTGAGAAAAATTGTGTGCGCGATATTTCTAAGTAAAAATCGAAAGAAACATATCTCAGTTGTAAGGAATTATTTGGTAATAATTCCCTACCCTGTCAGCAAGGGAGAATTGGATCATAGGGGTCATGTACCCATCCCCATCCCCCATCCCCTATTGTGTTGAAAATCAATTTTGTCAAAAGTTGAAATGAATAGCTTTAATCGATAGAGCTTACAAAACTGATCATTTTTCATGTATAAACTTAAGTCTGAAAAACAATATGTAGTTTTCTATGGACGGTTAAATGTTTGATGACGTCATCCGTCTTTGGAAACATCAAAATGAAGAAATTTTGCCTTATAATCGGACTTACTAGCCTGTTCATTAGGGTATTGCTTTAATTTTTCAACCATTTTTGATCAATTTTTGGGAGCTGAATTTATTGATACGAACCGATTTACCAAAAACGCTTTTTGAGGCGAGGGAAGGGGTCAAAACTAGTTTCTTGAGACTCAAAATTGGTTTAGATATATTTAACATACGATAAATTTAATGGTGGATGTACGTTGCCAGCCTTACCTTTTGGTCTTTTTGGGGCACCCTTATTAACAATTCTAAACTTTTTTGAACCCCATTTGCTCGAAATAATCGTCGATTTGAGCAAAAACGAATTTTGCCATTAAATTTCCTTTGTATAAATGCAAATTTTAAGCTTTTAGTCACTATTTTTAACCAGGAAGGCAAGAATTTACGCTTTTGATCCCTATTTGTTCCTTTGGGTGTCCTAAAAAAGAACAGCAAATCAAAACAATTCGACAATCAATTTGACCATTGAATTTCTCTTATAAAGAAACGTACCTATGAAATTCCAAGCTTTTACTCGCAATTTGCATAAGGGCATTTTGTTCCCCTTAATCCCCCATTTGATCCCCAGGGTCAAAAAGGCCAAAAAGGCAAGGCTGGCAACAGTGATATCCACCATAAAATTTTATCGTATGAAAAATATACCTATAAAAATTTTGAGCCTCAAGAAACTAATTCCAGAGGTGCATTGACAGTGTTGACCCTTATTCGAACCCCATTTTGACTCCCTTCCCTAGCCCTCAAAAGCGTTTTTGGCATAACTTTTCAAAAATTGGTTCGTATCAATAAATTCAGCTCCCAGAAATTGATCAGAAACGGTTGAAAAGTAAAACAATACCCTAATGAAAAGGATAGTATGTCCGATTACAGTGGCGGATCTGGAGTGTCTTTAGTGTCTTCACGAAGACACTCATTTTTGATAAGAGCAATTTTTGGGGGCAGTTTATTATTATTTAACTAACCCTATAAATCGTTAAACTGGGTTCAATAAAGGTCCTGAAGTAGGATTTTCAATGCATTTCCAGTGCCTCAAATTTCAAAATTTCCCATAATTTCGGGTAATTATCATTTTTGAAGACACTCAGAAATCGGACCAAATTCGCCAATGGATTATAAGGCAATTTTTTTTGATTTTGCTGTTTCCAAAGACTGATGACTAGGGGCGGATCTGGGCTTTATTTTTAGTAGATGCATTTGTTATTTACCCCCAGCTGTGTCTCCGTGAGGGCCCTCCATGGTGGAGCCCGAAGGGAAAATTTTTGAATTTTGAAGTCCTCCTGGAGCCCAGAAACACATACACGAGGTGTTATTTTGAGATATCTTAAGGTATATCTAGAGCCCATCTGAAGGTAATTTATTTCACTTAATTGCAGAAGTTCTTTTGTGGTATTTTTGAGGTTTGTCTGATACCTTCCTTAAAAATCACATCCAGGACGCAGTACGCAGTGTTTCCAACACAAGAGATCGCAGGAAACCAAAATAGAATCACTCACTATTCAATAAATGTCTATGTTGGGAGTGGTAATAAGAGATAAACAGAGTCAATTAAAACATTTGAGAGAGGTATGCAGTAAACAGGAATGTTAATGCTCTCTTCTATTGAATTTCCTTGACTTTTTCAGTTTTTTCAGTAAATTTCCCAGCAGATCAGCTAATACTTTTTATTTAAAAGTCAAGTTATGCTTAAAAAATACTAGTAAAATTACACTCAAAATAAAAATCATCAATTAATCTTATTCCCAGAAAAATAAAGAGATTATCTGGAACTTAATCTCATTTGCAGACTTTTCCAGAAAATACTAACTTCCCTTTTTTCTGCTAAGGTTTAAAATCTCTCATCAACCCTGAATAGAAGAAACTTAGCCATTCAAGTCCACTTGGAATGACTCTGTTTACCTGATAGAAAGAAAAAACAAGCAGTTATTATCTACAGATAATAATAATATAAAATAATATAAAATATAGTTAGAAATATACCAAATTAAAAATTTAAGGTGCCACGAAACCAAATTTCTGGGCATTAATAAAAGATAATTTACCTATTTTCTTACATATCAGAATTAAATTTCTGAAAAAGCCATTTCTATGATTTTGGTTTAATGAAATTCTATTCCAGTGGACCTCTTGAATATCAAACTGAAAGTAATTAAAACAAAAATATATACAAAAAATACACTGTAAATCAAGGTGTCGTCAAACTTTCCATATACAGTGATGACAAGTCAAGTCCCTTAGAATAAAGTTCTTGATAAGGACCAAATAAGGACCAGCTTTTTTAAAAATAGGTACTAAATAAGGACCAAAATTTTCAGAAAAATGGAAAAATAAGGACTACATACGTTGTTTAGAAGTCCTTCACTAATTCTACTTAAAAGAAACATTAGGGAATGTACAAAAGCATGAGAAATATGAATTGAGTTCCATAAATAACAATGAGCTAGAAAGCGCCACAGGCTAAAATTTTACTGGTAAAATTGCTTAAATATACTACTAAATTAGTATATGTATATTGTTATATTTAATGTAGTCTTAATGTAATTTTGTAGAATATCAACTTATTTATCTGTTTATTTATTTTAGTGAAAAATGAAAAATAAAATATTTGAGTACCCCTGGAGAGGAAACGAAAGTACTTGGGTAGGATAGAAACTTGTCTTTGAAGGTTCCAAGTCAGGTCGGTGTGGCTCCCATAGCCCTCGACCCAAAATGAAAATAACAGAAGGATGGTTGAGCACAATCCCAAAATGATGAGTGGACAAAGAAATTATTAACATATTTATTTATTTTTATCCACCCAAACTTATAAGTAATACGTAATTACCTGCTTTTGTTGTCAATGGGAAAATTTACTACAAAAGCAGTTAATGATTGGATAGCATGAAGAAAAATGTCCAATAGCACAGGACTGTGTCCAAGTATTTTAAATGAACTGTTCCCCTTTTACATTTGACTGAATAGTTTTTCCATGTGTTTTCAAATGTTGTCTCAACTTTACTGGTTGAATAAATGCTTTAGGGCAATGGGGGCACTTGTGTGGCTTCTCTTCATTTGATGCATGTGTAAGATAATGACTTTTCCACGTCCGTGATAATTTCAAACTTTCTTCTTTATTACATATTTTACAAACAATGATGATCTTTACGTAAGGACTGTTAAAATTTTCAATGCAATTCCTTAGTACAGCATATTTGGATCCACTGTCCTTCACTGAACTAAAACCTATATTACTGCTTTGTAGTCCCTCTTTTTTTGTACTGATATATTGCGATGTTGAATCAAAACTTATGGACTTCTGATCTTGATTTTGATGACAAGCCTGGCCATGTAGATTTGCCATTTGCTGGTTTTGTCGATCTAACATCAATTTAGGTGAAATCAATGTTGGATTTCCAGCTGATGAGCTGTTAGTCCTAGCAATAAGTCTTTGTACATCTGATTTATCATCTTCTGATATTTTAAGGATTTTCTCTGCAGTGTTCATATTTAAATTCAAACCAGACTTATTTGTTTGTCTAGTATTTTCCTGACTTTTCCTTACTTTTGCGATGTTTACAAAAGACCAAAACTCATCGATAAGATGTTGACAAGTTACTAAATTCTCAACTGGTTCCCACGTTGGTTCCCACTTCACTTTGTACATTTGCTTGCCGTCTTCACCGATTCTGACATCTATGATTTTGCTGATGCCAAAAGAACTCTCTTCCTGAGAATTATTGCCCATTATTTCACTTGTGTCACCATCCATCTTCACACAACTTTTTATTTTTTTACGAAGAAACAAATATTATTCTAAAACTAAACATTCTTGAAAAGGATTCATTCTATTCTAAAATAAAAAATTATTCAGGTGAGCTAGATCAAAAGTTAAAAGTTGATGAAAAAGTCTCTTGTCACAGATGGCACAGATGGCACAGGTGTATGCCTAAATGTGTACGTGTCTTTGTATTTTTAAAGAAACAAAGACAAACAAGTAAAGTGGCGTTAAACATCTTGACATGTCTATCCTGTGTTTGGCGTTGTTAGGTTGACAGGTGGGACAGCACAGTGGGCTGAGAGGAAAAATGTTGATATCTTGGGTTTAAATCATCCCCTGATCATGGATGAGGGCTCATTGGAAGCGTATTAACAAGGTGATTGTAATCATACAAGAAAATTTATAAAATTTTCAAATTTGGGGGGTCTGGGTCCAAATAACCATATTTGGGCATATGGGCCCAAAAACACGTTTTTGGACGTATTTTGGCTTAGAATGATCCCCTGATCATGGTTGAGGGCTCATTGGAAGCGTATTAACAAGGTAATTGTAATCATACAAGACAATTTATAAAATTTTCGAATTTGGGGGGTCTGGGTCCAAATAACCATATTTGGGCATACTGGCCCAAAAACACGTTTTTGGACGTATTTTGGCTTAGAATGATCCCCTGATCATGGTCGAGGGCTTGTTGGAAGCGTATTAATAAGGTGATTAAGGTCATACAAGAAAATTTCAAAAATATCTAAAATTTGTTGATTTGGGTCAACTACTGGCTGCACAACCATAACCTAATTCCCCCTGAAGGCATGATTTGATAAGCAAGTCCATCTTTAACCCAAAGACAAATTGTGTTAGTGTGAGTATTATTCTGAAGTTAAATCATTACCCAAAAAGAGAATAAAGTTTTTACAGCAAAATTTCTAATGTAAAAAACTAAAACTAAAATAACTTAACAACATAATTTCTCTAGTAAAGCATTGTCACTGCTTAAAGGTCCAAAAACTGCTGGCTTGGCGACGTTGCAATACCGGGTTGAATGCCCATATTCCTTGCAATGCTTGCAGAAAGGTCTATTTTGCAAGCGAATGTTATTAATAACAGGATCTGAGCCTAACCACAACCTATTGATTGTGTCAGTTAGATTGTTTGTTTGTGAGTTCTTGCGGGCTAACTTTAAACGTATCGATCTCAATATTTTGTTGTTTGCCTCCAACCCAGATTCGTCGAAACATTTTAGCCCACAAGAATCATTCATTTCAATTAACTCCCACGAGTGAGCTAGAAGTTTGTGCAATGTTGGAGGAACACTGATCCACATCAAATCAATTGGCTGAGGGGATTTAATCTTTGGTTTAGTTGGTTTTGGGAAACTTTCTAGATATAGCAAGTAAAGGGAAGTACAGACCTTCTTATATTCATCAACATTAATACTCTGTGACGAGGAAAACAAACGCAGAACAACTGACAGATACTGCCCAATCTGTGTCATGATGGGTTGAAAGCGAGATGGTAGCATCTGGATGACGATGTCTCTGCCACCATGGTGAAGAATTTTCTTTGCTGTATTTCCTGTTGTTGATGTCCCTCCTTTTCCAGTACCATCTGGGAAATCCCATCGTTCACCCAAGACTTCCTCAAGTTTTAACTGCATTTCCTTCTTCGCTGCTACAAGAAATTGATGGTAGCGGGAAGCTTCCGACTCAGTCCACTCAAACACCTCTGCCTTCAAATGAACGGCAATCTTCATGTAATGGTCGAAGGTTCTGAGCAGTGCATGAAGGACTTGGACTGAAATAACTTCGTGGTTTGGTATGGGTTTGTATGTCAGACCTTTCCGTGTATCATAATCATTGCGGCATTTAACAACATCCCCATTTTCATCAGCAACTGCTTCAAAAACCGAATGCAAATCTGCAACACTTCGAGTTATTTCAAAGCCTGCCTTAACAACAGTTGGATCATGACACTCTGCTCTTGAAAAATCACATAGGTCACAATATGCTCCGCCAAGACCCAAGTACAAGTTGGCAGCCTTCATGTCCATCATGTGCGAGGAAACATTCACTTTCACAGATACAGATTTCTGTTCAACAACAGTTTGGAAACCTTCAGATTGCAAGGAATTGATGTCATCATCAAACACTTTAAGCGATTGAAGTGTTTCCATAGACTCTTTCCCAAGTTGAAGTGCTAATGGTCTGTGTGTAAGAGCACTGTTGGGAGAATTCTGTGACCATTTGACTTCACCGTTATTGTCATCATTGATGGAGAGAGGACAAAACATGGACATGATAATATTGTTGGTTTTTGTGTTCTCAAGTTGCCTGTATATAGCATGGCTGCCACTGCCATCGAACCCAAATTTGATATTCATCACAACAGAAGATGGCAGATCGGATGGAGGAATGGTTTTCATGATCCTTTCCGCTGTAATCTTCATGGACTCAGCATAATTCATCTGGACACCTTCATGTGGATGGGGTAAAGAGTGTGGCTTTGGAGATATTAAGGTCTGGGTGCATCTAATTTGAATCCATGGTGGGAGGATGTCGTACCCTTGCTTCTTCATCGTCTTTCCGAGTTTGGAATAAGTTTCTCGACCCAGCTGACAATCAACCATAATGGATAAGGCAGCGTCATCAGATATTTTTGATGCGGAAGGTTCAGACTGGTGCCAAACACTATCTCCAAATTGCTTAGCTCGTCGATCACTACATTTCCTAAGAAGCAACCCGAGGACTCGTAGTGGGGTTTCGCCATTTTCCTCAGCAAACTGCTCAACCATCAACCATATCTCCTCTGTGCGTGTCTTCAATTGTCGCTCTCCTAACTGATCCAATGACTTCTTATACTTCTTCTTAGGCACATCAACTGGAGGAGTAAAATTGTCACTGTCCAACACAACATCAGTACTGAATTGATCCCTCTCGGCGCTCCATTTGTTATTCTTGGTTTGGCTGAACTTGTTGTACGCTGATTTCAACTCAACGATTCTCTTGTGCAGCAACTCACATGGCTGTACAACAAGCTGTGTTGCCAATTCTCTTTCAACTTCATCCCATTTTGGAGCGCTGAATCTGCTCGGTTTGCTACTTTTGCATATGGAGCAAAATTGTTCCCATGTCAATTTCATTTTGTGTTCAACTATTCTTCTATTCTTCTTTTCTTCTGTTCTATACTATTCTTCTATTCTATACTTTTTTCTATTCTAAAACGATAATTATAACTATAGCAATAAAGAAAAAAAGAAAAAGATTTTCATTGAAAAATGAATACAATAACTGTAATTCATTAACGCTATATTTTGAGCATTGTTGACAATAATGAATGCCATTATGACTCAGCAAAAGGTTGTTTGAATAGTTACTATGGTTTTAAAGCAAAGTAGATATTTAAAGGCCAGTCCACATTAGGAAAAATATAAAATTATGGAAATTATGGATCCATTGTCAAATTAAGGTGACTCTGTTAAATGAAATAACAAAATATTTTTTTCTTGGCAAAAATGACTACATTTATGACCCTGGACACATTGAAATATTTAAAAACATTAAAGGTCTATTTACATTGTTTAGAATTGCTATAAGCCAGACTTCTTGTCTTGATGATTAATTAACAAATAAGTCTATTTTTCACAAAAAATATAGCTTGGAAAAAGACTGGCTTATGGTTTTTTCAGATATTTGCCATGTACTTTCCTTTTTTACCGAAAATATTCGTCGCAATTAAGGTATTTTTGCCAAAAATGGGGTAAAATGTAGATTAAAAAAGTAAATATCAGAATAAGGGTTACTTTTTGGTTAAATCTGATAGCATTTTTGGATTTCCCAGATAAAATAGCTTTCCTATGGGAATTTTCAGCACTAGATCTCTTCCTTATACAAAAATATTGAAGAATGTCTATTCGGAAAGCTGAATTCCTCAGGAACACCCCCACCGGTCATTAAAAAATAAGCCTCTGATAAAAAAATTTCATTATTTTGAATTGCCTTAAGCCAGATTGCTTGACTTAATGATTAATTAAGAGATGCGAGTCTGTAATTACAGAAAATAAAGCTTGAAGAAAATCTGGCTTCAGGTATTTTGAGATATTTACCATCTATTTTCAAATTTCGCTGCAAATATTTGCTGCATATTGCAGATTTTCGGCAAAAATTGGCTCAAATGTTGGTTAAAAAAGTAAATTTTCGTGGTTTTGAGGCATAACCCATGAAATATTACATTATATTCTATAAATACATGGACTTATAAGATTACCATATGAAAATAAGCAGAAATGGACAATATTTAGGCATATTTTAAACTAAAATATGGATTTGGCTGATAAATCGAGCTGTGGACGTCACACCTATCTTTCGCAACGCGAAATCGAAAAAATCACCTATTTTCAAACACATACCATTTTCCAACGGATTGACCGTTTGATCTAATTTTTTTTTTGTTGAATTGGATTTTTTCTCTACTTTACAGAAAATCAACTCTTCAAGGGGTATGAGAAGGTTTCATTTTTGGCAATTTCCATGCCCCAGCCCACTGTGTAACTAGATCGTCTGCTGGTCCTATGACTGACAAGACAGAGACAAACATACTTGCAGCCATCAAATCTCTTGCTGTCAGTGAGGAGAATGTCATGGTAGCCTGGGTTAACTTGAATGGTATGCACCAGGACCAGGATGAATCAATCCGTTCATTTGGGGCCCGTCTCAAAGGACAAGCCAGTGTATGTAAATATGTTATTGACTGCACTGGCTGCCACACAAACGCCTACAAAAGCAAGGACAAAAGCAAGGACAAAACCAAGAGAGAAAAGAATAAACCATATTCAGCATCTGTCGAGGACTCAGGTGCTGTATTTGACACCCTATGTGCTGTCACCAACCAAATCGATAGACGTCCTATCGGACACCACTGCCATGACAAATCAACAAACACGTGGAAGAAGCAACCATCAAAACCTCAACCCGTCATACTACTGTCGATTCAACTAACGGATGAGGACTACCAACAACTGGGATTCCACCCAGATCGAGACCCATCACAGTTCCAGCAATTACCGATACCGGTTGCCAGAGCACTCTTGCTGGTTTCAAATGTATCCAACGGCTAGGACTCACCAAAAAAAAACTAATTCCCGTTACATTAAAGATGCATGCTGCCAACAACCAGAGTATCAAAATCCTTGGTGCTGTTATACTCTGCATCTCCGAGAAGAGTCCAGATGGTGATTTAAAGGAGACAAGACAATTTGCATATGTCACTAATGACTCTGCTTTCTCAGCAGAAGTGGATGTCTTGATCTTGGCATGATCCCTCTTAACACCACCTTAACTGTTAACCAACCGCTCTCTCAACGATATTCCGAACAACCGCCTTTGGAACCTCAAGGAGCGCACCCTACGATACAAATTCAAAATGCACCATGTACCTGGATTAAAGAACCGTGCCCCGGATGCACTCGATACCGATATCTCCCCTCTGACCAGAGACAATTCTATCAATTCAGAAATCATTTATCAACTGTCAACAGTGTTGTCCTGTACAAAGACAGGATCGTCATACCTCCACAACTTTGGAAGGACGCCCTCACTGCATTACATGCTGCTCACCAGGGTGTTACTTCCTCCATGAAGACCAGAGCAGATTCCTCCATCTTCTAGCCTGGTATTACCGCAGACATCGCCAAACAATGGAACAAATGCAGTCACTGCAACTGCATGGCTCCCTCTCAGCCATCTGCGCCACCAACTCCTGTCACATACCCTGAGTACCCCTTCCAGTACTTATGCAGTGATTTCTTCCACTATAAAGGACACCTCATGTGTGTAGATAGGTACTCAAACTGGCCGATCGTTGAGGAATCAAAGGAAGGTGCCAAAAGTCTAATAAACTGTTTGCTGCGTACCTATGTTACTTACAGGATTACTGATGAACTCTCCTCAGAGGGCGGTCCAGAATTCACCGCAACATCAACTCAAATATTCCCAAAGAATTAACCATCGCCTCCGTCATCGCCTCAGTCACATTCCCTTACAGCAATTGCCGAGCTGAAATAGGCGTGAAGACCGTTAAACGTATGTTAACGGACAATACAGGTCCTAACGGTGAGTTGGACATAGACAACTTCCAGAGAGCTATGTTACAATATCGCAACACACCCAATTAGGATACCAAACTATCTCCATCAATGTGCTTATTCAATTGACTTATCAAGGACTTCATTCCAATCCTTCCAGAAAAATACAAGCCCCACCCTACTTTGAAGAGTGTTCTACACGGCCGCGAAGCTGCACTCCTACACCGCCATATGAAGATTGCTGAGAAACTTACTCAACACATGCAGAGACTTCCACCTCTTTGAGTAGGTGATCGAGTAAGAGTACAAACCAGATTGGCTTGAATCCAAGGAAGTGGGAACGGACTGGGTCCGTTATAAAGGTGAACACATGACCAGTACGTTGTTCGCGTGGACGGCTCTGGAAGGGTGACACTTTGGAACCGCAAGTTCTTACGTAGCTTCATACCTGCCTATCAGAAGCCACCTCCTACAATCTGTCCCCATTACCATACCCCACCACACCCCACTGCTCAGACTCTCTCCCCAGGACCCTCTGTCCCAACTACGTTAGTTCCCGCAGAACCACCGCCACGACCACCAATTGTAGAAACCGCACAACAACCTTCTTGACGGTCAACACGAGTTCGCAACCTCATTAAAAGGACTATGAAATGTGAAGCATATCCGTCATTCTCCAACAGGATCACGACTAGGGGGAGAGAGAACTATGGACATATACTTTAACTTCTTTTGTTATCTTTATCTTTTAGACTTTAGCATTATATTTAATAGTAAAATATCAAATGGTTAAAACCTATCTTAACATGCGTTACTCAAGCTTAATTTATCAACTCACTTTCTTTATCGCCAGGAACAAAGTTGAAACCTGTGTAGCAGGGTCAGGAGGCTTGAATTGTTAAAAACAGCTAGCCCTTTACCACTTTATGATATCCTCAAAAAGATATATAAAAAATTAAATCCAATTATAATTCATCTGTTTTCCTTGACTGAGACAAAAAACAAAAAACACTTTCAATTTCAGTGGCTTGCTTAGCTCTATATTTAGCGGGCTTTTTTATGTACGTTCGTTTAGCGGGGGGGGGGGGGTAAAAACTACCCCCCCTGGTTTATTTCCGTAAAAATAATCGTGATGTGATAAAATCTGGCACAAAACTTCG
>JAUKPT010000319.1:0-21413 GCA_032273505.1 Nanomia bijuga | reverse complement strand
AAATATAGGGTTAAGCCTATGTGTTGCAGCATCAACTTCGGGTTCTTTCAGACCATTACCAATTAGATTTGTTTTTCTCATTTCTCTTTGATTTACTTCTTACATAATAAGATGTTTTGATGTTCTCTGTATTTCCTTTCACTATCTTTTTTATTTCCTGGACATCCTTTTCAACAGTATCTACTTTTGAATCAGTAGTTGACTGTTTACTTCATCAAAATCTGTCTTCACTGTTTTCAATTCTTTATCAACAACTGCCTATCTTCCATTCAACCATTTCATTATCTCTGATCATTTGTAACAGCTCCAACATGTTCTATCTTTGCACAAATTCTTCAGCATTTCGATTTGTTCAGGTGTATGGGTGACTATACATTCCGAAGTAGCATGGTGTAAAAAAACACAGGACTTGCATAGAATAGAATCTTTTGCAGCACTTTTGTTGCAGGTACCACATGGGTATTTTGGTTTCGGCATGATGAAATATCAATCTAAATTATTATAACAGATAGTAACAATGTACACTCAATACTTAGCTTCAGATGACTTCATACAATTTCTTTATCCACGAGCATCTTGCAAATAGAAAATGATTTACCACTGATTATTGTCTTTCGACGACGACACTTGTCTTTACAATGATTTACACATTTTGCTGTTTGTGTTAAACAGGCTGGCTCTATTTTTTGTACTCCATCTTTATAAACAGTGACTAAAAATAATTTTGTTTATTTATTTTGTTTTATTCAGAATACTTTTAAGTGCAATATCAACATCAGTTTTATTTCAGTATATCTACTGTCACTCACATGTTTCCCAACCATAGCTCAACAGATCGAAAAACAGTTTCCCAACTATTTTTGCACTTGATGGTATGCTTGTGGCAGAAACTTTTTTGTGATGCCCTGGACATAGATTTGCTTTTTTAAGCAGTAAATTTAGAACTGAAATAAAGTTTTTTGTCCATGAAATTGAGAGGTTGTTTGCATTTCATGATTGTTTACCTTAGTAACCATGTGTTCCATTCAAAAAGAATAAGTCAATTTCCTGGAATATATCCTTATCACTTTATTTTCAGAAGCCATGTTCCATAATAATTATTAATCTGCTCACTGAGAGCTTTAGATTGATACACTATATTGCCATATTTGAAAAGTTGAATTTTTTTTGTTTTTTCCTAGAAAACCTGGAAATGGGTGGGGTTAAAAACAGCATTTCCCCTATTAAAACTTAATAAATATAAGTAATTGTGTGTTAGATGTGTAAAGGAAAGTAAAAACAAACCCCATACGAAATGAATGAATCCATTTTCTTGAGTGTCCATTACTTTTTAATAATGTTCATTTTCCAATATTCAGTATTTCCAGTTTCTTTCATAACTATAAAACTATATAATATTAATAATGAATGTCCATGTATTTCAAATTTTGTATCAAGTTCTTTTATCTTTCTTTATATCAGTGTAAAAGTTTTTCTCAAGTCCTGTTCCATTTTCAATTTTCTCATTCAAAATTTGTTTATAATCATTTATTTCATTTCAGTTCAACGTTTCCACAGCATTTCTAATTCATCTTGACGAATATAAAAAAGTTCCTTTCACCTCCTTTCACTTACTACATTCTTTTTCAACTGAGCTGAATTCTTTCCTAATCATGTAAATTCTTTTAAATGGATAAAATAACTAGAATAACCTTGAACCTTTGTCACTACCTTCATTTTGTTCAATTTTATAACAAAACTACCCAAAACTACCCTTAAACGATTTCCAGGGAATTTACGCCTTTCATTGCAAATTTTGAATTCAGCACGGCACAATCATTCAGTTATTTCAAACCAATCAGAATTTAAGAATCCTGCTTGATTGACTTATTGGATGCCTCCATCCATCATTGGATCAAATTCTAAATGGAGATAGATAAAGATTGTTAATTCGAGTTTAAACATCTTTTTTGAAAATAAAAATTTTCGTTTTAAAAATATTAAAACTTAAATAAAGTAAAGTTAAACCCTCATTTTTTTTGTAAATGTATTAGATAAAACAACTGGCAATCATATACTTGTCATGATATCATTGAATTACTAACAACATATTTGAAGATGATTATTATGCATTTAACACCTGTAACATCTTTATTTCACCAGATGCGTTAACTAATTTCGCTACTATTTTAATTCTTTTTGTAAACCATCATCTTTTGATAGATAACAAGTTATAACAATACAAAATACCTTTATAAAGTTAGATCAAAACATTTTTGCCTATAAACAACATTGTTTCCTCGAAACAACATATTTTTGGTATATAATTAATTTCATTTTTTAACCCTTTGTTGGTAAGAGGGGTGATAGAACTACCACTAATTGCTGTTTTTATGAAAATTTGTTGGTGATATATACTAGTGAAAAAGATATGTGACTGAAATTTCTTAGTTGTGCTATATATCACTCGTCTAGACATTTGCATGCTCCTAAGTACGAATTTTGGCATGCTATTATTAACCTGTCTAAAATATTTTAGGCGTATGAGCATGCGTGTGCATGCGATAAAACACCTTATATCACAATTACTGCTTATACCTTCATGCCAATTTGTTGAGTGCAATTCCTTGTAGTTTGTGCAAAAAGTGAAGGTTTCTTATTATTTCTTTCCAATTCAAGTTGAAATGAATGAATTTCTTAACAAAACACATTTCAAAAGAAATAAAAGATCCATTGAGTGAGTGAAATCTTAATCTTTTCTTTTTGAAATGCAGCTTTTTAAAAAATTAATTTTCTATTGTTAGAATGATTTTCTTCTCCAGAGAGTTTTTTTTAGTAGAGTGAGTGTTACAAAATGGCAATTATCACAAAAGTAATTAATATTTTTAAACTAACTTTTCACAGTAAAATTTGTAAGGGATTTTTCCAAATATTTATAGCCAAATATTTATAGCAATGAATAGATAGCTTGGAAATATAGAAAATGTCGAAGTGTGCCCAGAAAGACAAATAATGGAAGCTTTTTAGAAGTGGAATTTTATGCTTTTCATGATGGAATAAAAATTATATATATTTTTTTTCAATTTTTGAGGAGTTTGGGCTCGAAAAACTCAATATTTTTTGACAAGTTATGCTAGTAATTGGTTGAGATGCTTTTCATGATGGAATAAAAAAATATTTTTAATTACCATATTTTAACATTTGGGCCCATATTAAATTGTTAGTTGTTTCTCTGTGAAAAATTGATTTCTGAATTTGATTGATATATATAATATATAAATAAATAAATAAGTGTTTAGATGAAAGAAAAATAAAGAAACATTAAATCCTGAACATTATTGAGGGCTTGTCAGAGGCGTATTATCTAAGGCTTTCAAAAAAGTCCTAATCAAGTTTAAAATGATTATTTGACACTAAATATAATTACTATACAAAAATGACATTTATTAGCTAATTTTTGACCATTTTACTGTATTTTGGTTAAATTTGGATGAAAACCTAATTTTTTCAATGTTAAATATTTTAAAAGCCCAAATCTTCCCAGAAAATGTTTTAATTTTTTTTTTATCTATGCTTTTATCTAGTAGAGGCAATTTACTAAGCACTAACTTGGGCTGGGATCACAGGACGACACACATGACATATAACACTGAACAGAACCCTACGTGGCCCTACGAAGCCGGGACAAGCTCCAGCTACATAATCTAGTGGCTAATCCTACTTAATTTTAATCATTTATAAATCATATGATAATGTAACGTATTAACTACTAGACTATGCGCCCACAAAAAAATGTTTTAATTGAACCAAAAAGTGGGTTTATCACAGATTTCTGTTCAATTAACCCTTCATTAAATAAAGCTTTTCAAAGAATTTTTGATTCTTTTTGTTGAAATTTTCATTATCAAAAAAGTTTGGGCCACTTTTTGTGAGGACTAGAAAAATGGACAATGATCTCTAAACCCTCAATCTTTTTGGAAAGAGGACTGAATTGAGTGCATTTTATCAATTTTAATCCATCCTGGATAAAAATAGCATTCGAAGATGACCCCCACATAACTTAACTCTTTTTTATGCCATTCTTGATATTATCAAGGAATAGAGATTTTTTTACAAAAATCTCACTTATTACCCGCAGAGAAAAAAATTCCTACATTCCGGCAAAGACCACCAATGTTCAGATAACCATCAAATGACTTTAACTCAATCTTTCAGAAAAAAACAATCATAGGACTCAATTCCAACACTCCAAAACACCCAAAAATGAGTTTTTGTCACCCCTGGGCACACTGTGGGGGTATATTTACCACCCTCTTGTGATTGACACACATTAAAACGACTTCCTGACGAAGGGTTAACATATGTAACATATATTTTTCAACTTCTCATTTTTGTTGATATCATAACACATATTTTACCCAGTCTATTCTTAGAGTTTCTGATGATAATATAAAGTCAGTATGGAATTTTCAAGAAATTCTGAATATCGAGACAAAATTTTAGATTTTAGCTAAATATCTGAGTAGCAAACATTTTTCGGATACCATTGTAAGAAAAAGATCGATTGTTATCGAAAATCATAATGCTTATTAATTTTTGGAACAATCAACAGTTTTCCTCAAATGTTTGCCAGAAATTATTCCTGACATTCATTTTTTCACTAAAAACGTAATTTTACAATATTTTACAATACTTTTTGTAATTTGGACTCAGATCCCCGAAAATTGAAAAATTCAATTTATTTTGATTTTATCAATCATCAAAGGCATTACATTATGTTTCTAAAGAGCTCTACTGGTAACGAAGGTAAAAATTCATAATGAATTTTGAAAATTTCTGAAACAGATATAATGGCATTTCTAATCAAAGTAATGCTTATTTTAAGCAACATCTTCACAACATTCCAAGTAAGCAATATTCAATTTTAATAAAATCCTTCATGAAATCTTGAAATGTGTTAATATTTCGCAAATCTTTCCAACATTTTTCGGAAGAAAGACCAGTATTATGCAATTATGTTATTTTACTAAAAGATTGTTCTTTATTTGATGAAAGGTTAGTGTCATTAAATTTCTTGTTCATTGGATGGTCCCAAATAGTGTTAACTTTACAAGGAAGTATCATGATGTAGTATCATATGTACTGATATGAGCCCCCCTGAAATGACCTGAATTCTTTAAAAGTAGTTTCTGAACTATTTTTGGCTATGTTCTCTTTGTCATAATATTTGGATGTGTTCACCAGAAACGAGCATATTGTTGCATTGACAATTTGACAAAAATTAAAAAAATGCTTTATTTCTTAAAATAATGGTCAAAATTTGGGAAAAATTTGAGAGGATGTCTAAAACTGATATTGAACTGCAATGTCATCATTGGAGCACAAGGAATGATGTATGTAACATTTTGACAAAAATTGTTCCTGAAGGAAATGAGATTGAAAAAATAACATTTTTAACAATGCCATTGTATCTTAAACATATAAGAACTAACTTAGTTCTTCAGGGCACTCCGGTAACATGCTTAATTACAAAATATGACACCATTATTGTAACAATGGGTAAAATTTTCTATTTTTGAAAGTAGATAAATGTTTTATTGGCTTAAGCATTTTAAAAGTGTATGTGATTAGTTGGAGTACCCTAAAATTTAATTGCATTACTATATTTTGTTATCAACAGTAAAGTATAATTAGTTGGTTTAAACGTATTTTCTAATAGTTCGGTAATACTATATGATTAGAACTCATCAAATTTGTCTTTTTTTTTATATCTAAAAAACCTGGTTCATTTGCAGATATGAGCTTTTGGATAAAAAGTGTTACTTTGGTGTCCATATTTGCTGGTAAGAAACCAAACCAAAAATTATTTTGTAGTTAAGTGACTCTCTGAACAAATCATTTCACAAAAAATAAATTCTTTACCTCCTAGATCGACACTTAAGTAGCAAATATCATTTATATTGACAAATTGTGTTACTTTAGTGTCAATTTGTGTTCCATAGAGGGAATTTTGATTTATATTTTCTCCAGTTATGGTTAGAGGACATATTTATGTACATGATTAGTTGGTTTAAACTTATTTTCTAATATTCTAATAGTTCACTTAAAATATGATTAGAATTCATCAAATTTGTCTATTTACTTTCATACCTAAAGAAATCTGGTTCACTTGTTACTTTAAGTGTCACAATTTGGTGTTCATATGACTTTTCATTGTTCGAGAGCATTAAATTTGTTAGTTTCTACTACTCACTAAGGAAAAAAGTCAAAACAACATTCTGATAAGAACTTATGATGACATGAAATGAGGCAATTTTTTCTTTCTTTTGTTACGCAAGTGTCATTTTTTGTCCAGAAAAATAATTTTTCTTCTCAAATGTCATGATATGGAACTAAAGAGTGAAATAATGTAGGTGAGACTGTAATATCTCTAATTTTCTGCTTACATTATTGAAATTGTCATTTCTAAAAAAAATGTTGTGTTACATAAGTGTCATTTTTTGTTTTGTGTTTGAACTACAAAATTGAGAAATGAAGAGAATATGAGACTTTTGTTACTGTTGAGACAATTTATACCTTGAAGAGTGATGGTACATTATTAACAATCAACTATCTTAAGCATTAAATGACACCATCATACCAAAATATTTAAATATTTTGCTGAAATTGGGCATGAAGTTAGAACAAAAATTTCTTGAGAAAAATCTTATTCTTTACGAAAAGTATCCAACATTTTAAAATTTGTTGAAAATTGTTCTTTTATTGCATTTTGCTGAGAATTTAGTCCATTAATGTGTTTTTACATTAAGATTTGTACAACAAAATGTCCTTACATCTTTTAGCTAAAACTGCATGTCTAGCAAAAATCTGTGTGTTTTTGCATTAAGATTTGTTCAGCAAAATGTCCTTAGTAGATATCTTTTAGTGAAGGGGAAAAATATGGTTTATTGAGTATGCAGCTTTTCAAACTAAAATCTTCATTTATTCAGACTAATGAACAATTCGGCAATGGTGAATATTCTGGCCAAATTTCCTTAATTATGCCCCAGTCCCAATCTCTTATTGTTGCCCTGTTTTTGTGGTGTTTTATGGCAATTTTTCGTGGCTGACTAATTTTCAATATAATACGTTAAAATTGGTAATAATGTGAAATAAGGACTGTTTTAGGTAAAATAAATGTGAAAATCACACAAGTTCTTTGTTTTCTCTGCTTAAAATGACCAAAAATGCTAAAATTTGCTAAATTTTTCTGTTTTTGGAAAAAAAGCTTATTTACCCCCTTGAATATTTACCCTTGCAATTTGGTGGGTCCAATTAAAATTTCATATAGCTGTTATAAAATGCAGTATGATAGATCTCAAAATGTAAATACCTATACCACAAGCAGCACAGTCATTTTCTCTGGTATGCGTCATGACAGATCTTGACAGGGAATGTCAGGTTTTTACGAAAAATGTCATTTTGATAGAAAATTACAAAAAAATGACAGATTTAACCAGATTTTTGACAGAAAATTATGATTTTTGACAGAAACAGATGGTGTCGCTTGTGGAGGGGGGACCTCTAAAGAAAGACCACAAACAAAGATGCAGAGAAATTGGAAATGGCTTTTTAGCTAAAAGGTGTTTTTTGAATTATATAATAATTCAATAATCATCAGATTAAATAATCGTCAAATTTTATAAAATCTCTAATTTTGTTTATTGATAAATGAATAAGGTACAGTGCATGAAAACTCTATGTGCGACAATTAAGACTTAAGATGTAATATATGACGAAAATAATTTTCTTTTTTGCATGCCAAATTTTTTCGTGCACGTTGCGCACACCTTAAAAGCAAGCAAATGGAAAAGCCCTGTGTCAAAATTTCTCTTATTTTCTTAATTTTAATTTGTTATATAATTGTTTTTTAGGTAGCTTTACATACCCTCAGAACTATGGTTTTGATTTGTGTAAAATTATTTTAACAAAACTGTTCTTTGCTAAATGGCGAGGAAGAGTAAGGGGACTAGGCACCCAGTTAAGAATTATATTTGTTTCATTTTCCACATAGATGTAATTTTTTTATTTCTTATGATATAGTTGAAACTATAAATTTGCGCAAAAATGGATGATCCTGTAACAGTGATTACAACAATGGATTACACAAAAGCACTGAAGGAAGAATTTGTATCAATCACAACTGGAACAGTTCCAATGGAAATCTTTTTGATTGCCATCATCACACTTTCAAGTTTTGCATGTTATGCTCTTTTAAGAATTTATTTCAAATATTCTAAATATGAACATTACATGTGTAAATATGGATTTGTTATTGAAAATATATCAATAGTTTTTCCTATACTGCTATCTTTTACATTATTATCCAGTGACCTTATAAGTGTAGCATGCTTTCTATTTGCAATAATTTTGATCATTTCCTATCGATTTTGTAATCCAATGTTCAAACAGTTTACAATAAACTTTTGGAATTGTAAAGTTGGTGATACACAACAAAGCTACTTGACGAATTACAAAGCAACTATTCAAATTACCACTGCTATTTGTATACTTGCTGTTGATTTCAATATTTTCCCAAGAAGATTTGCAAAAGTTGAGGTTTATGGTATTGGTGTTATGGATATGGCTGTTGGTACGATTATTTTTAGTAGAGCATTGACATCTAGACAAGCACGCACTCAAGATAAAGTCAATCTAATTAGTTTGTTTAAAAATTTACGAAAGTCATCTCTTCTGTTAGGTTTGGGTATTATTAGAACTGTGATTATCAAGTGCATCGGTTATCAAGAACATGTATCTGAATATGGCTCCCATTGGAACTTTTTTCTAACAATTGGAATGGTTCAACCAATAGCTAATTTGATATTGTTTATTACCAAATGTAATATGCAACAACCCTTGCTGTTATTTCTTTCATTAATTAGTATAATTACTTATCAATGGCTTCTTTCAATGCATGGTCTTGAAAGTATTATTCAAAATGGTTTCTCAGGAGATAAAGATAGTAGAATCAACATTATTGATGCAAACCGAGAAGGTATATTTTCATGTTTTGGCTATTTGAGTATATATTTTTGTGGACTATTTTTTGGGCGTCAATTATTTAAAAAGAGTCACTGTTTGTATAACAAGTTATTCTGGCTGCTATGCTGGTTTGTCACTGGTTACTTCTGTATGGCTATGTGTGTTATTCACATTACTCCATTGTCTCGTCAGATGGCTAATATATCGTATTTCTTCATACAGATAGCTTTCAATTCGTTACTCTTATCAGGGTTTGTTTTTATAGATATGATTTGCTATGCTATGCAAAACTTACGGAAAAAGACTCGAAACATTGAACAATGCATTGTTCCAATTTCATTTTTATCACAAGCAATTTCACAGAACTTATTAGCATATTTTTTATTAGCAAATGTTTTTACTGGTCTTGTTAATCTATCTATAGATACATTACAATGTACAGATTTTAAATCAATGTGTTTCTTAACATCTTATATGTTTATTTTGAATAACATTATTTGGAATGTGTTTATGTTGAATAATCCGTGGAAGAAATATAGTAGTGATTAGTCAATAATGTGGTTAAACATTAACTCTGGTAACAGGAACAACAAACAGTACATTCTGGCAAAAATCTTGATCTACTCCCCCAACCCTACTTTTTTATGTTTCCTTCCATGAATCTCTTCTCAGATTATTGTGCGGCCAGAATAAACGCTGATTTACAGTAGATAAAAAACTCTTCATTTTCAGTGAAAAAGAAGCACAATAACTAGCCCACCTAAAGATAAAAATGGTAATTGCAGACAGCTAGTCCTGCTTGGAAATCCTCTTTGCAGCAGCTGTTTTTTGCCATTCTAGGCGAAGCTTACATGCGTACATATGCTTAGAAATGAATGATTTTTTACGCAAAATATTGGTGCGAAAATCAGGGTCTGTTCTCTAAACACCGAGTTTTATTATTTTCCCTGTTTTAGTGATTTTGCAGCCTTATAGAAATATTGAGGTTCATCCATCATCCATGGCGAATACTACTTTATTGGTAGAAACTTTTGCGGGTAGAAACTTTTGCGATTTTGCTAGTTTATTTGGCCAATCGCGTAAGTTTAGACTTGCAAAAGCGTAGTTGTAAGGCCATTTGCTAAAGTTTATGTGTACCCTCGCAGAAGTTTGAAATTTGAAATTTTGCAGATATTCATGGCATCGACAAATAGCAGATCAAATTAGGATTTTTGTTAAAATATGTTTCAGTTAGCAAAAGTTTATACCCACGAAATCTCTTAGACCAACCATTTGCAAAAGTTTATACCCCCAAAAGTTAATTTTCACCTCTGATGTTCGCGAAAGTTTATACCTGCAGAATTTTATACCTGCGGAAGTTTATACTTGCAAAACTTTCTGCCAATAAAGTAGTAAAAGACTTAATTCAGCATATATTTGGCGTTTTGAAGAACCTTTATGGCTATAGACCACACCTTGCCATTATTCAGTCTCACCAGTCTAATGAAAAATGAGAGAAAATGACAAGCTGTGGTCTGGTGTGTGTGTGTGTGTGTGTGTGTGTGTGTGTGTGAGTGTGTGTGGAGGGGACTACCTTACTATGAAGGCCTTTTACGATCCATCTTGGTTGGCCACATAGTTTCCACTCCCCTGCTGGGGGTTGATTTATTTTGGAGAGCAATTTCCTGATTTTTTATTTTTTTTAATAATTTATTATGATGCCTCTTTTTAGTGAATTGTTGTTATATGTTGATAATGTTAACTTTTGATTTTAATCACAAACACCGCTTTGTAAATTCACCTATTATTTGATATGATGGCATCAATTTTAATTTTTTATGATAGATTTATGTATTTATCATAAACATTAAATATTAAACATTTTAATTGTATTGTATTCTGATAATATAGTTAGTAATTGTTACATTTGTACAATCAGTATTTATTCTTATCTTATCACAATTAAAAAAAAATCTTTTTGCTTTATTCTCATCCCCCATTCAGTCTCCCCCCAAAAGTTATTCGACATGCAACATCAAGGATCAGGGTAAAAGCGTATAAGTATAAATCACCTCAGGGGAAAGAAGTTTTCAATTTCAATTTTTTTCTTTAAAAATAGCTAAAAATAGGTCGTTTTGTTTTTGTTTCTTGACCAATGATATATTTTATCTTCTGTTCTGATGGACTTGGCTAATACCATCCTGAATATGAATTACATAAAACATTTCTCAGAAACTTATCTGAATTTGTTAAGCAATATGTTTTGCATCTCCTAAGCGAAAATCACACTGCAACTATTTCAGTTAAATATATTTCACTAGAAATCTTCAGTAGCTGAAAAATACAAAGTAATTATCAATTAGATATTATTAACTGAAAAATACTTGGTCAAGAAGTAAGGCCAAAAAGCCACATGTTCAAGAGAACAAAATATACATTTTTCTAGAGCAGCTGGAAAAAGGATTAATCAAATTAACATAACAAAAGTCTATATGAGGTAAGATACAGGGTTACAAACCAACTGATGAGCCCCAATATGGTACTTAATAAGCAAAATTAGAACAATTATTTAGGTGTAGAATACCACTTAAGATATGTGGCTAGACTATATGAGGAATGTATAGGGACTGATTACATGTACCACATATTAGTGAGTTGCTTAATCTCTAATTGCATAACCAATATTAGGATAAAATTAAGAAATTGCCCAGGGGACCATGTAGTGGGCCACAACATTTTTCGACAAAATTCAACATTATTCGAGAAAATTCGACATTATTCGAGAAAATTCAACATAATTTGACAAAATATGATGAAATTCAGCATTATGCAACATTATTCAACATTATTCACACTTGTTAACTATAAGCACAGAACATATGATCTGTTATATTCTTGTCGACTATCCAATAACTAGGTTACCAAAAGTGATATTGGCTAGCCAATAACGAAAAGTGATATTGGATAGCAAATAACCATAGGTGATATTAGATAGTTTTGATCATGAGGCATAGAATTCGACTTTTCCCTTATTTGATGACATGACTGCTCTCTCATCTATCTCATTTCATATGGCACGACCCAAACTGCCCTTTCAGATAGTTAGTATTTATGTGTTAGAATTCTCTAAAGGATTGAAAATTCCAACATGGAAAAGAATGAACCAATAAGAAAATAAATCACTTTTTGCAAACAATAGGTCATAAAATTCAGTTATATTAACAGCGTCGTAAAAAAGAATGTTGTTGATTTTTTTTAATATATATTTTCATTGTGTAGAAAGAATTGTTTAGTTTTGTTGTTAAAAGATCGACAATATTTTTGTTTCAAAAAACTTTGCAAAAATATTTAATCGAAAAATCTGATTTATTTGCTTAAATCTTAATTCTGTGGAAAATACATGATTTTTAACATCATTTTAACATCACAGAGAAAACAATTATTTTGCGATTCAAAGTCAAAGCAAACATGGCAAACATTTTTTTATGTGACTCATTTTATTTAAGATTACTTTCAAATTATTTACGTGCGACTAAAACTGTTAATGGCCTATTGCATTTATTGCATTTATTCAGCCTCGCTTAAAGTAATAATGAACTCGCTTTGCTCGTCCATTATTATTTAGCTAGTCTGATTACTTGTGATAACTGTAATTTCTTCGGCCATTAACTGCTTATTATTCAACAAAATTTGGCAAAATTTGGCAAAAAATCTAAATTTGGCAAAATTTAAAAATTTAAAGATTGACAAAATTCAACAATTTTTGAGAAGATTTAACATTATTCAGTACAAATGTGACCGTCGAATTTTGTTGCAGTTGCTGAATAATGTTGCGGTCCACTCTGGGGGGGGGGGAGGGTGGCTCATTAGTATAACCATAGATATATGGGCTGTTACTATTTAAACCATATGGTAAGAGGGGACTTCATTTTCAGGATCCAAGGTGTTTTTTCTTACTGAAATCCCTGTTACGGAATAGTAAGTTGTAAATTGAAGTTATTTTTGATTCCATTTGGGTTGATAATGTTATGGGTGAAAATTCATCATCAAGGTTTGTGAATGAGTTGTTTTCTGTATCATTTTTTGAACAAAAGATAACTGGTGTTTTGTTCTTGATCAAAATTTATTGAAAATATAAAAAAAATTGTACTAATCCCTGAAAAAAGTCTTCTTAACTTCTGACAGGGAGTTTAATTGACTTAAAACAACAGTATATATTTTGATAGAAACCCCTTATATTTTTCCCTCACAACATTTGTAAGAGACCATATTTATTCCCCTAATTTTTTTATCCAGAGTTGAGTTACAAAATTAGTTTCTAATTGTAACTAAAATTTTCTCATCATTACGTATTTTATGATTTAATGTAGAATAAGTCATAAAAGTGCACCGCAAAATCTTTCGACATTCAACAAAATTCAACATTAATTGACAAAATTTGACAAAATAAATTCAACATTATTCATCAAAATTCAACATTATTCAACAATTGGACAAAATGTAACTTTATTAACAACAAATCTAAATTCATCAATTCTCAACTAATGCAACCAACATACTGTTATCAAATTTTGTCACTGTCCCATTGGATAATGTTGCGGTCCACTTTGGCCCAATTGGAGGTTGGGGTAGTGGGTAGACCTTTTTAGATCTTTTCAAATTACAAAACTTTCATTAAGAGGATTCATATTGTTTTTATTAATGAGTTGAGTTAACCAATTTTCATGAAAATTATTCTTTTTTTTCGATAGGCGGAATTAGATTCCCACAGAAATTAAGGCTAGCAGAGAGGGACTGGAGAGTAGTATCTGAAGCTTTTTTGAAACTAAAAACTAAATTCTGGTATTGACAAGATTAATTTTTCTTTTTAAAGTTTCTTTTTTATACTGTGATTTAGTAAAAAGTTTTAATCCAACACCATGAGTGACGACAACGATGAAGGGGCTGATGAAACAAAGAAAGCTTGTTCTGGTTTACGAGAAGAACTTTTAACCTGTCTGCAACAAAGCAACTGCTTCCAAAAAGAAGGGAAGACAATAAAACAATGCATGAACTCAGATGAAAGTGGAGTCAATATGGACTGTAGACAAATACAATATGCATTTTTTGAATGCCGGAGGTCAACTTTAGATATGAGAACACGCTTTCGTGGAAGAAAAGGCTATTAAGCCTTTTTTTAGCAACAATTTTTAGTCTTCATGTTTTCTTTTTTTGATAATCATCATTTGTAAATACATATTTTGTTTTGAGTGAATATATTTTAATTTGTCTTCTCAATAATTAAATTTCTTTTTTACCCTAAAATATTAATAAGTACAATTATTCTTTTTCAACTTAATGATCTCATTTGTTTATTGTAAAATGAGAAATGTGGAATTGTGCCTAAAATTGTCACTTGTTATTTATGGTAGTAGTAAACCGAGATGAAGGATGAAGAAAAATGGAAATGAATGCAGTTCATTTGCCAAAAGTTCATTATACACAAAATAATTTTTCTTTGTGTATATATTTGTGAGATGAGGAGGGTGCTCTCTGACCATCTTTTTTGAGCCACCATTGTGCAAGTGAATTGTTGTTTCATTAAGATACTTTTCAGACTTTCAGTTGAGAAAAAACTTTGCTTTGTGGTTACATTTAAATTTTTATGATTCCATTATTTAGACAAGAAAAAACAGGCAATATTTTAAGCTTTCGAACGTTATACTTCGTTCATGATCACAAACATAATAATCAAAATTTTGTGAACAAATTCGTGTAAAACATACAAAATTGTTAAAATTCCTAGCATACTAGAATAATTACACATCAAAATAAATTCTATTCCCAAATTTGACATTAAACTCACATTCCATTATTGGTAAATTTTTAATGAGTTTTACAACAAATTTCATTAAGAAATTGATATAATTCTATAGTCAAAATATGATCTTGAGTATTAAATTTATAACTTAAAGAGATAATAGCAGGGAAGGGGAAGGTTCTACGTTTTTATCATGAAAGTGATAAATTACCACATTATGGTACTTCAACCAACTTCATTCAGCAAGTCTAAAATATATTTATATGTATTTAATAGGATACCTAGATATGTGTAGTACACACAAAGTATCTAAACTAGGACCAAGTTTAACACATTTATTGGGTGTTATCTTTTACTTTTGATGATTTTGTTCCCTGGGTACTAGTTAACCTGTAATTAGGAGTACCTACACCTGGAAATGGGTAGTACCTTAAGAGCACTGCAACTAGGATGGTACCCTAATCCTTGAATTATGATATAGTATTATAGTATACACACCAGAAATGCACTAAAGCAATCTGAAGCAACTACTACTTCAAGTTAATGGATTCTTTTTTGATCTTTTGAAAAAGCTATAGCAGATGATCTAGAGAAAGGTGGTAGTTCATGGAAATAATTTGTTTATGTTTTCTTCCCTTGAGGGGCCAATAAAATCTTGATAGAAATCTTGCTTCGAGAATATATTTGTTTATTATATGAATTTGATGAAATCCCAATGTTAAGAACATTTTATATTGTTATGATAAGTTATTTACCCCTCCTGTTGTAAAATTTGTTTTATCATTATTTAAAAAATAATTCCATTAATTCCAAATAATTACATTAAGTGTCTACCACTTCAATTTTTAGGTATAATTTTCCTTAGATCACAAAGAAGGAATAGCATTGTAAACTTGCAGTAGTTGGCTGGCTGACATGGCATCATACACTTGCCATGAAAACATAGTAGCTGAACATCATACTTGATGCCATATATAATCCAAAAACAGATTTTTTACAAATCTATAAACACTGTAAAAACAAGTATTTTTATGGATACTTTGTTGCTTAGCAACAGCAATATCCAATATGGTACCAATCAATATGTTCAATACATCCCTGGTGGTAGAAATTCTAAAGTCATCATATCAGCCACACATGGTGGGAATGTGAAACCAAAATGTATGCCACATAGAATGAACAACTTTCAACAGAATAATTTCAATGACATTGATTGTGTTTTGACAAAATCTGATGTTTATACGAAAGAAATGGCTTTACTATTACGTGAAGAACTAAGTAAGTTGTCTAGTTCAGTTGAAGATAAAAGGCCTCATCTAGTTATCTGTAATTTGCACCGTTCGAGAGTTGATATGAATCGTAGCATCGTTGAAGCGTGTTTAAATGTACCTGAAGCCATGACAGCATATAACGAGTTTCATGAATTTCTGTCACAGGCTAAAGTGGCTGTTGAAAATGGCCTTTTACTTGATATACATGGGCATACACACACTGAAGAACTTGTAGAACTTGGCTATTTGGTATCAAATCAAGAGTTACGAAAAGGTAATTATCACCCTGATAAATCCTCTATTAGATCGTTAGCACAGAAATCAACATTCCCTTTTGAAGACTTGATAGCAGGACCAGTTAGCTTAGGTAAATTTTTACAAGATAAAAGTATTGATACAATTCCATCCCCTAAATTTCATCAATTAAAGAGCAATTGCTTTACAGGTGGGTATACCATATCTCACCATGGCTCACAAGCAAATGGTGGTGTTGATGCAATTCAAATTGAAATTCATAAGAAATATCGTAATGAAGATCAATCTCCAAAGTTTATTTCGAATCTTGCAAAATCTATCAAAGAGTTTATGGATATACATTATGGAGGAATTTAGTGGGGATTAAAAGTGACAAATGTGTTTGGTGGTTGGAATTATTTGAATGGAAGGAAAAGATAGGAATTCAAACTTTTATTATTCTCAAGTTCAAATGAATTTAGATATTAGTATATAAGTAGTTAATCAAAATGATACACTTAATCTTTTTGAAATTTTGCTTTAGATGATAAGTTTAAATTGTATTGAAATATTCTGAATATTTTACCTGGAGTAGGATTTCATTTTTATTTTGGGTTTTATATTAAATAATCTGACAAAATCCAGGAAAGTTAATATCATGTATATGAGTCACACACTTATTGTAGAAAATAGGGAAAATAAAAATGTCTCAAAAAACTGAAAATCACTTTTTTCACTTTTTGCTTTTTTCATTTTTGTCTTTTTTTTTGCTTTCTCTTGAAAGCTTTATTGGTACACAACACAGTAACAATTTAACTTTACACTATTATATTGATAGGTTTGGTGTAGGTAACCCTCCTGTATAATATTGTACATATCTGTATTTTAAACTTTTATATTGAAATAGCATTATTTAATACTCTTCCAGTTTTATTTGTAACTTATTTGTTTGTTTTTAATCAGCACTTGAATATTGATAAGAGTTTTATTTGTAATTTTTTTTTGAAGTACCAATTTTAGACTAGATTTTGACTACTTATAAGGCTGTGAAATATAAAGATTTAAAAAAATACAGGAGGATTTTAAGGTCAGACTGATAATTCTGGTTTCATAAGTCATCATGAAGGACATAAAATTTAATTTGTCATCTTATTAATATAAGTTCTGATACGCTTGGATGGTTGAACTGTGTCTATTTTAGACTGGTTTTTGTTTAAACTTCAGCAGTGCAAAAGAAAAATTGCATAATAATGGAAACAATAGAAAAGTAAATGTCTATGTTGTTCCTTTTTTTAATTTTTAGTTCACTTGTATATATGTATTTAATGTTAGAATTTTTTATACTTGCTGCAATAAGGTGCATGGAATAGAATTTAATATATTGTGTTAGAAGTTCTCTTTTGTTTGCTTCCCCCTTACCCTTACCCTTACCTCTGTTTTGGCATGTCAAATAGAATTAAGCATTTTTTTTTTTTTTTGTGGAATATTTGTCTTATAATGAAAGGTTAACCAGAGTTAACCATAGTATAACTAAGTAAAAGTTAACTCAAATGATGTAATTTTTAAAGGTGCAGAACGATCTATCAGCCAAGTAATGGGTTCACTTAATTTTTCAAACTGACAATCTCACAAATTTCTCCTTATTCTTCTGGGTATGTTTATCAAATCACTAAAAATCGTCTTATTGACTAAGTGTGTGTATACGAACAGACAGGGAGCAAACATTAAAACAACAATATAAAAAAGTGAGATGAGAGAAGAATTTATATCACCTGAATACATGCAAGTAAGTAATACGAGCTCGTCACAATTTTTCTCCTCAATTTCTTATTTTTGATTATAGGTTTATTTACATTTTTAAATGAATTGTGAGGTCGTCATTTTGTTTTGTTTTAACATAGTGGTGTATTGACCCTCGTTAAACATATTGACACTAGTCTATTAACTTGAATGTTTTTATGTGTAGAGAATGTATTCATGTGTCTCGGATCATTTACTGTGGAGCAAGAATATTAACAGAGTAACATATTTGTACAAAAGAAAACTTTAGTGGTAGATAAATATGCTTTGTAAAGAAAAATATTGATATCCTTATCCAATGCGAGAAGAGGGAAGTTATAAAATTAAGTCTTACTTAAAGATTATTCAATGTTAAATTTTTTTAGTATTTTGTAGTCACTTTTTATTGAAAAATTGGTTTGAAAGCTATAAAGTAAAAGAGTTCTCATTTTATAACCAAAGTCAATGTTTATCTTTATCCCAATTTGAAGTGTATACTAAAAGTCAACATATGTTTATAATAATGAAATGAAATGAAATGAAATATATATTTCTCTGGATTTAAATAATCATAAAAAAAGAAAAAAAATGTTTTACAACAATTTGCTATTACATTATTGACATGTTGTGGTTTGAAATATTAAAGATATAACAATAATAGTACAAAAATATAACAATAATAAAAATGACAAATAAAATGTTATAAAACAGAATAAAATCATAAAGATAAAAATAATAATATTTATAAGAACTAGTGTTATAAGCCCGTCATTAATAGCACAAAAAAAAATACCTTCACGCTTGTCTATCAAATATCTTTATTACAATACTTGGAATACCACAAATTTGTTTAATTTTTCTAAATAACTCAAAAGCACTTATCATTATCTCTTTTAATTGTATCGTTCTTTATAACATCAAATCAAAACATGACTTTTATATTAATTCATAAAAAGTTTTCTCAGAAATGCACCCTTAAAATCACGAATTTATTTTATCATGATTTTTATTTTAAATCAGTCTACGTTTTCTCAGATACGAACACACAACATTAGTCACAAACTTTTTTTAAAAACACAAAATATTCATGCTTTAAAAAATTCTTTTTTATATTTCTGTATTAATTACAATAGTTGCATCCATTAAGTTAATCACCTTTTGTTTTAATTGGTTAGATGATTTACAACAACATCAAAACATGTTTTTTCTATCAAATCAAGTTACAATAGAAATACATACATAACAATACCTTACCGACATAAAGAACAATGCAACTCATGTCCGGAAAAGTGTCCGGATAAAAATAGTTGAACATTCCTTGATGAATCCTTGATATTTCTGCGGAAACCACGTGTAATCTTTTTTCATTCTTGAGTTTATCGGCAACATACACACACAGACACATACCCACACACATATTATTTTATTAATATATAAGATGATAATAATAAAAAAAAAGATAAAGATATGTAAAAGATATGGGTTTTATGTTAGATATCACTCAAGAGAGGACAAATCTTGAGACATGTCTCATATATGATCTGCCTCCAAAGATGAAAAATGACAAACAGAAACTGGACTAATCAGAATAAAATAAAATTAAAACGTTGGTTCCCAATTTTTCAATGCAGAGTTGAGTTGTTTTCAAATTATGGGTTTTAGAGATTTTTTTAGGTAAAAGCGAGTTGGAGAATTATGAGAATAATAAAAACAAAACATAAAAAATGGTAGATTGATAGCAAATTATTTAGAAAGTAACTTGAAAATACCAGAATATATAATCCAATAATACTATACTATGGTAGCAAATATGATTTTGTGGGTAGTATATAGCTCCATTATACATGGAATGAAATCTGTGCAAAGATAAGAGAAAATTGAAATGAAGACTTTGTTTATTACCAAATGGATGGACATATATATATGTAAAGAAATTACATTGATTGATCTTGCAAACAGAATTTTTGCAACGCAAAATGAAAAGTTCAGGAAGTTTTGATAAAAGCCAGTCAAAAAACATGGATGGACGTGTCATTGATAATTCAAGTGTTGTGTAGAAGATAAGAGATGTTCTGATACATAACATAACTATGTTTTATACAATTCAATACCCTATGAATACAGTCATTATTTTGACCCCTGGTAGATTCTGATGGAAGGTGATCAGATACATTGTATTCAAATGTTCACCCTTCGTCAGGAAGTCATTTCTATGTGTGTCAATCAGAAGAGGGATGTTAAATATACCCCTCTCTTCGACATTTTCCTTATTTCCAAGCTATCTATTACTTTTCATAAAAAACTATTTGGCATGCATCTAGAGACATCCCTTACAAATGTTACTGCGAAGGGTTCGTTCAAAAATGTTTATTACTTTTCTTGATAATTGCCGTTTCCTAACACTCACTACAGTAAATAAATATTCTCTTCTGAGATAATCTGTTTCATAAAAGAAGAAAAATTTAATAAATACTTTTTAACATCTTATAAAAAGCCTCTCTAACAACGTGCAAACTCAGCTGTTCATTTGCAAAGAAATATTTTACGAAGTTTTTCTTTTAATAATACCTTTTATTCTTTATCTGACTAAAGGCGAAACATCTCTCATTCATTTTCATGAATGAGAAAGAAAATATCAAAAAACCCTATGCAAGTTGAGATGGGGGAATGGGGAGACATTTTAGTCACATATCTTTTTCTATGAGTATTCATCACCAACAGATTTTGATACAAACAACAATATGTACAGTGGGTCGTAATGATTAAGCCTTTGAAGGGCATTAGAAATATTTGACTTTTAAATAGTAACCACTTTCTTGGTGACTTGTTTGGTGTTACCAGGATATATTAGGGATGATTTTGAAATCTGCATTCATAGGACATGCAAATACAATTATGCAGTTTCTCTTCCTCTTCCTACCTTTTCTATCTCAAATGGCTCTTCAAAATAGATTTTTAACCTATTCTCATTTCCTTTAGGATATCTAGATTGTTAGCATGAATAACCCATTACTCTGGTTACATAGTTATCATTCATTTGATTCAACTTCTGTCTAAAGTGTTGTTAGTCGTTTAAACATGTGTATATGGTTTTTGATTGTTGATTTATTTAATACCTCTTTTGCTACATAATATTGCTTTGAAAATAGTTGATTAGTGTAGTATTTGATGTAGTAAAATCTTGTTATTAAATGGTTAAAAGTTTGAAATGATCATGTTTAGGGGATAATAATTTAGTTATTTGACATCGATTTATCTTATCATTTATAAATCTAACTACTAAATTTAACTTCATTATCAAGTACATCTTTTTGCTACATGATTTGCTACATGATTCTTAATCAATG
>JAUKPT010000318.1:0-21432 GCA_032273505.1 Nanomia bijuga | reverse complement strand
TATAGTGCTGGAAAAAATATGACCATTGTCGTTATGTAAGCAATATATAAACGTCTAATATCCGGTTGTCGGGCTTCACCCTCGAACCTTGATATTAGACGTTTTATATATATTACTAAGAGAACGGATAATTTGTAATTCCCGTCTATCTAAAATATTTTTCTCTCGAATGAACTCCACATAAAATCAATTTGAAAGCGAGATATTAATCCCTTTTGAAAGATCTTCGGACCACATGTAGCCAAGTCATTACTCTTTCAGGCAAAATAAGTGAAACAATCTAAATATAATTTTAGAGGCCATTTTGAGACCTTTTACTGGCGGGTTGACTTTTTTGTGAGACACCCTGTATTGTGAAAGTGAATAAAATTGAATTATTTTCCATTCTGGAGATTACAAATCTTTTTGGGCCCTTTTTTTCTCTCAAACGTCTCATATATAATACTTACTTCAAAACAATATCCAACAAGTTGAGGGCTGACTGATAAGATCAACAGATCTTCTGGAAACAAGCAGAAATATCTCTCTCTGCGTGCAACATCTTCTTTCTCCACGAATACCTGTCCCATGTGAACTAAACTTCCGAGGGTGGATATTGGCTGAAACAGGATAAAAAAAAAGTTACATAAGTTACAGGAATGAGGGTAAACAAGTATAGAATTGTCAGAAAATTATAGGCAAGTTTATCATTTCTTTGCTTATGAAATACATTTTTTTAACATTCTGGTTTTAAGGACAACATTGCAGGGAAAGACGGAAAGGGTTTAAGTTAAAACCATTCTAGAATAACGTAACTACTTACGTCTCCTTTCCAGCCATCAATATCACCTGTTAGCATTTGTATTTCCATTTCCTTCTTCTTGCGGATTTCATTGCAACTCAACTGAAAAAGAAAAGATAAATAAAGTAATACAAATTTTATACAAAATCTAGCTAGGTCAAAAACCTTGATTTAGAAAAAATTATATACTAATTAAAACAAGAAAAGTATACTAGTCTACGTACATACCTAAGTAAAATTGCTTTCAGACACAAAGTATAAAAAACTAGCTTATAACTATTTCTTAAGTTGAGCAAAATCATGAAAAAACCAACAAAACCTCTAGTTTTAACAAAAAGCCCTAACCTAATGTATAACTGAACTTTGTACTTACTGAGTGGAACATAAGATTAGCATAAAGATGATCGACTTCTTCAATTGAAACATACTTCATTTTCAAACAAACACACAGAAAATCCGAAAACCTCTCTCGAATAAGTTACAACAAATTCTCAAATAATAAGGACGATCTTCGTTGATTTGTATGCGACTAAACCATCATAAATTTCATTAATTCGCGAATATATTTAGTTTTTTTGTTTTGGTATAAAAAAAGACGAAAACCCAACAACGCTATTTCTACTACAAAGTTCTCTTAATAATTTTTTAAATCTTATGAAATGAAGATTTCTTATCAATTCGCATGCGACGTAAACAAATCCGTCTTTATATACTTCACAAATTCCTGGCTTCTACTACACACACGAAAAACGCTTAACTTTTGAATGGGAATTCCAACAAATTCATGTGTGAGAAACGGTGAGATGAAAGGAAGTTGAAAGTTTGTTATAATAATTCAACAATCGACTGGAAGTACACCAAGAGAAACAAACGCATTAATAACTAATGACACAAGCATTGACCACTTCTATGCCACAAAGAAACGAAACATACATGCGCGTGTAAATGGGAACAGAAATCAAAGCGAGTTGGTGGGTACAACCGTACCTTCAGACGAATCTTTGGATAAAAGGTCGATGGGTCAATTCTATTCATTTTTAAACAGGTCTTCGTTTTAAGCGAGTTGGTAGCTAAAGGTCAAGAAAACCGTACCCTACGACGAATCCTTTGATAAAACAAGTAGTGAATTAAGGTCAAAAGAGTCTGTTGTTCTCATGTATTCATGATGTATGAATTTAAGCCAGAGATCCAACGGGTCAATTTTATTTTGCTTTAGTTAGAGGCGAATGTTAGGATAACTAAACTCTAAACGCACTTGGGTGGGCGAGGAAGGAAAGGAAGGAAGGGAGAGAAGGGAGGGCAAAAAGTGCATTTTCTTAAACGAAAAATCGAAAGATCGTTTTTTCGACAGGCGGACTAAACTGAAAAACCCCGTTTTAAAATAAAACACTGATCGAAATTTAGAACAATGGTTTAATTCTAAGTGGACTTTGATGCCATTTATCAAAAATATTTAAATGAATGTCAAGGTCAATAACTAATTGGTTTAAAGTTCTGAGGACAACCAAGAAAATACTTACAGCAATGATCTGCAATACTTGTGTAGCTTTTTTCATATCTAGATTATCGATGTGATTTTCCTGAAAGAAAACAAAACAAAAACGTTAAGAAATCGAAGCACCGATCTCTTCGAAACCATTCTTTTTCTGGTCACTCACTAATGCTTATGTTAAAAAAGTAAAAGTAAAATTAAAAACAAAAAAATAAAATGCAAAAATTATTACCAGTGAGAACATCATCATCAGACTTAGTTTAATCAGGGTATCTTATCTATCCAGTGAAATCATCGAATCAAATCAACAGTCTTCAAATATCTAAGTATCAAAATCTGATATCAACTGATTCAATTCAAAATCTTTCTTACTTATCAAAAGCGAAAGAAAAATTGATTGCTTTTCCTGACTCAAAAAGAAACTAAAATCCTGTTAAGAGAAACAATTCTGATAGCAACATCCATAAATGGGAGGCTCCGATATTCTCGAGAGGATGGAAGGGATGTTATATTCTAAGACTATGATTATAATATTGAATGATATCTGAATGTTAGCATAAAAATGACAGCCAAATTCGACTTTAAAACAGCACGAGCATAATTACTGAGTCGGATAAGGGAAAGTAGATATTTCTTTCAAAAAGACACAAAGGGCAACATTTCCCTAGAGGTTTCTGCAGTTAGATTTAGATGTAAAAAAAAAAACAAGGAGTATTTGATCGGATAAATAAATAAAAGGACAATTCTTGATCGAGGTTAGGTTTTTATGTGATAGAACAGTCTTCCAAAAAAGTCTTTATGTACAAGGACTAGACTGAAGTCCCATCAAATGTTTCATCAAGTACCATATGACAACCTAATTTCCAAAACTTCCAATCCAAAATCGACCCCTAAGCCCTCCATCCACTAACAGGGGTCTAAATCTGATTCTGAATTATATCAATGTCAATGAGGTCAAGGGGCAAGGTCACTGAAGTTTCTAGCTACACCACATCTATGGAAATGGCATTTTTTTAGTTCCAATACCAGGAAAGTAAAACAAAACAATTTTCACTGATAAAGATTTCCTCTGAGAACCTGTGTTCAGGCTGAGCCCGACCCAAACGCATCCCTACTACAATAAGCATCTCACAAGGTGAATACTTTACCTAATTGAATGGGGTGCGCTATGAAATGGCTTATCAGAAAGCCTTGATTATGCATTTTTAAAAATAGCAAACTATAATTATGATTTTGAAAACGGTGGAGAAAAAGATTGTTAAACTTGCACAATTATGGCAACACTTGCGATGTACATCAACCCTCGTCAAAATAAATTATCGATTCCAAAAAGAGTCACGGCAGGAAATCTCAGTAGGAATTAGTATACCATTTAAAAAATGATTCATATTGGACCATGCCTTCACACTCTGTAATAAAAATGATTCGATTGATCACGCATCTGTATTTGTATTCAAAGCAAGGCAATGACAAAAATATATTTACAAAAAATAAATCAGGTCAAAACGTTCTTTACTGTAGTTTAATTCTAGAGAATAATTTGGATAGGAATTCCGATTACATGTTTCCTTGCTACTGGACGAAAAACTGATGACATTTTCAGAATTATTATATTCCATTATTTAACGAAAATGTTGACGCTCAAGGTATGCTTAGGGGTTGTCGACAAATTATGGGTAAATTTATAAATTCATTGTTTCAAAAATACATGATCAAGAACATTTTTTGGTTCAATTCAAAATGTCTCAAATTGATGCATTGTAAAAACTCAAAACCATGAATTTAGAAGTCCACCAATCAATTATTTGATGATGTAATATTCAACCAATTTAAGCACAGACTACTAGAACTAAAGGACGTTCAACTCGAGGTTTACGGTGAATTAGCGTAGGCCAGTTTTTAATGATTTTTTTCTCTTTTAATCAATTATCTCGACTTCAGATTATGATATAGATAATTTCAGGGAATGTAGAAGATTATGTAGAATGGTTTGTGATATTAATAAAAAAATTCGCTAACTTATTCGTGTTTTTTTTTAAAAATGTACGAGGAATTGTTTCTTTTTCCTTCCGATTGAGCACAGTGAAGGCAATTACAATTAAAACGGCCCGCGCAGTCTTGAGAAAGGGAAGCAAACACGAAGGAAGAAGGTTTGAACAACTATTTCACTCATGAATTATGCTTTCAATTGTAGTTCAAACCTTATAAAAAGATAATATTGCACAATAAAAAGGTATACAATCTCTTTTATCATTACATCAAATGCATGAAATGACATCTCAAAATTGTATAGATTTTGTACTCATTAACATGGAGAGGAAATCATTATGCATGCATGATATGTGACAAATCTATGAAAAACACTTATACTAGTGTGTTTCACAAAAAAATATACGCTAGTAAAAAAATCTCATGATTTTCTATTCATACGTTTATCTCCTATTGTTAAGTCTTTTGTCAAGAAAATTGCTGAGTAATTATGGCAGCGTAGTCTAATACAATACATTCCCTGTATACTCTTGGGTGCTATGGATAAAAATAGTTTGCATTCCACAATGTTTAATACGACAATACATTCCAATAGCTTAGAAAAATCGCGAAAGAATATTTTGCATCATCTTTCTGATAAAAGTGTATCTTTTAAATAATAGTCTATTTATCTTTTCCGTTACAAATATGCGAATAATAGCGCCCAAGGGTACACAGGGACTGCATCGTTTAAAAATACTGATAAAATGATTTCTTTTTGTTAACTTAATCTCTCCAATCATCTAAAAAAAAATATTTAACAGTAGGTGATTATCGTATGAATAAAAAATCATAAGATTTTTAACGAGCGTATACTTTTTTGTGGAACAAACTGTATAATATCGATAAACACATTCACTTTTAAAATCCAACTAAAGATCGTTTAAAAAATATCAAATCACTTTATTATTACAATTATTTTTTAGAAAAAAAAACTATATTAATTGGCAATATTTATATTGGTATTTATATTTTGCGTAATAGAAAGCACATTATCAATTATTGGAAATAACAAATCATGAATCTTAAATAATTTTTGCTAATTAATAAAGTTCCCAAATCTGTTTGAAGCATGCCTTTGATTAGAAAGCGTGCAGACGTGAAGTATGGCTAACAGTCGCTTTCTCTTAGAATGCTATTTGAAGAATACTACATTTTTGAAGGTTTGAACTAGACAGCATAACTCATGAGTGAAATATTTATTCAAACCTTCTTCATGTTTGCTTCCCTTTCTCAAGACTGCGAGGGCCGTTTTCATTCTACTTTAAATATGCCATAGAGAATGGTAATCGCCTTCACTGTGCTCAATCGGAATGAAAAAGAAACTATTCTTTGTGCATTTTTAGACCCTCTAAAAAAATGAAGAAGGTCGAAAAATTTCCTGAAATTTATAAGTCTATATCATAATTAGGAGGCGAGATAATTAATTAAAAAGAAAAAAATCAATAAAAACTGGCCTACGCTAGTTCATCGTAAACCTCGACTTGAACGTCCGTTAGCTCTAGTAGTCCGTGGTATAACCAACCGATTAAACGGCTACAATAACCATAATTTGGCGATAATTTCTTATACGCGACAACCAAAATATATCTTTTGTGTAAGATGGTTGGATTAAGAGGCGATCGCCGCGATCGCAAGTCGGATGTCCGTCGTGGAAGGGAAATGAACAGATATTATCAATCTGCGTTAGTTCTAGTGATTAAACGTAATCGAATTGGTCCTCACCTCTATATGTCTCTCTAATTCTTTTATTTGGTTTCCATATTTTTCAACGTGTAAGAATGGCTGAAAGAGTAAAAAGAAGTGATAATATAATGAAATTCTAGAACACCTAAATCATTAAAATCGCCCAGTTGAAAAGCCAGGCTAGAATCCATGTAGGCTTTTGCGATAATCCCTGGTGTACACAAAGTTATGTTGTGTATATTTTGGCGTGGATTTCGCAAGAGAATAAATCTTATACCCCATTTTGGCGGAAATATTAATGGCCATAAAATCAACTTTGGTGTGGATTATTTACTGTTCAATAAAATAGAAAAGGTCATAAGAATGTCTTTCAAGCAATATCTATAAATAAATCAATCATCAACTTCTTACCTTTGATAACATCGAGGTTAAAGTCATTGTACCTGGTGCTGGAGCTCCAATACTCTCCATATATGTACTGAGCTCATCCCTAAAAAAAATCATGTGTAAATAGCAACTTCTTAAAAACATTCAACATTTTTTCCCACACATTTGTTCATTAGAAGCGACTAGCTAGGTTGCAGGTTTCGCAATGGAGCGACCCGGGTTTGATCCCTCCTGGATCCCCGTAATTTAATCTAATAAATGACTGAAATAATGTCCGCCACAAGTGGTCCCTTGTGGTGCGTTAAATCCAGCAATGGATTCCGTTAAATGTTAAATGTTGTATGTGTCGTATATGTTGATCCATCCCTGTTAGTAGAGCTTAATATATACTGCCTCTATCGGGAATATCATGTAAATGGATGAAAATCATAAATAAGAAATAAATAAATAAATGAGGTAAGCCTCAGCCTTAGTCTTAAGACTTAAACGGGATACGAAGAGGAAAATACTTTAACAACAACTACCGTATCCGACAACATCGGACCGCACCCCTAATTTGTGTATCAACATATTATGTCGACTCCAGTTGTTGATGTTGATGCTCTTTCTGTTCCATCGGTTTTGCAAGTGGATGCGTGAATCTAATGCTCTTAAAAATTCAAAACTTACCCATGGCTCGATATAAGTTCTGCAGCGTGTGGGTGATTTGAGCAATATTGAAGATATAATTCTTTCATCTAGAAAAAAGAATAAGGGTCAATGCTTTGATAACAAACATGGCTACCCTACACCACTCCAAAGTGCATTAAGGATATTGTAGTGAAGAAACATTTTTTCATAATTCGGACAAGAAACCATAAACCGAGCATTTACTAGGAGGGGAGTTAAGACCTAATTTTACTTGGAAAGGTTTATCAAACTTATGCAAAAACAGCTTTATCTGGTTGTTTCCGTGGCGATGGTACCCAAGCAGGTCATTTCCATAATGGCGAATTTTGGATCCCTGAATTTTCGGTTAATGTTGTCGCATTCCAAACATATGCATGCCATATATCATTGAAAAGCAAATTTTATGCAGAATCTGAATCAAGTAATAGTTTAGACCTTACAACAGTTAATCCAGAGATATCTTATGTGTAATGAATGATGATTTACCTGTGTAACTATTTCGAGATAACATTTTCCAAACCTTTGTTCAGGGATCGGTTTCCTAAAAGAGAAACGATTCAATATATAAACGTCAAAAGATATAGGAAAGAATAAAAAGACAAACTTCTTAAACAATGCTGGTACAATCATAGTTTACAGAAATACAAATCTAACACCAAAAAAATGAAATTTTGGACAAAATAGATGGTTGAGCTTGAACAGCTCTTTATTTTGGTCTGAAAACAATTTGATTACTCATCAGAGTTAAGGTACTTACACAGATTCTGTTTCTAATCTTTTATCAAGTTCAATGTGGAAATTAACAATTTCATCATAATTGCCTGCTAAAGTATCTCTGTCCTGTTTAGTTAACCTAGAAGAAAGAAAGGAAGAAAAAAGATGTGATGATGACATGCTTCAAATGGAATGAAATATGCAACTAATCACAACTGAATGAATTCTTATTGACAGGGTATATACATGGCATACAGGGACCTTTTTACAACCAATAAGGAGTCATGATACCAAGATCCATTACCTTCCTCCTCATTTCCGACAGTTTTTGGAAAATTCAAGAAAATTCGTTAATTTGAGAAAAAAAACAGCTTAAATATGCCCAAATTGACAGAAGAAAGCTCAAGTTTAGTTCAAAACCCCCATCAAGAATTGTAAACAATTTTTTTCACTACTCTTCATTTTTTTAAAATGATGAAATAATTCAGAAATGAGACAATTGGTTCCTGTAAAAGATAGGAACCAAATAGGGAGCGTGTTCTCTCAAAAATGGAGATCAAGCTCTTAAACAGATTCCACCTGTTTCGTGCTATTTTTAATCAAAATAATCGAAATCTGATAGCAAAATGATTTTTATAGCAAAACATGAGAAGAAAAATCTTGATACCATCAAGATAAAGAAAACTCTTTATTGTCAGGGTATACACAACAAAATTAAATTAGAAATTACCAAATACTTACACGTCCGAAGCCTTTACGACTTTGAGGTATTTTTCTAAGAATCCCTAAAAAATCATTAAAGAAAATGCTCAAGATCTGCAATATTTTGATGACAATAACTGTTAGAAATAAACATTAAAAAAACCAAAAAAACATGACTCAAAAAGGTAAAGTTATCTGCACTTAAGACCGTACAGGCCTAGACAAGGGAAAATAGACATCACCCACTGTTACTTGCAAATTCCTCTAATTTTCAACTTACTTGAATTTCATCTAGATGTTTCTTTTGTGTCTGTAAAATATTGTCGACGACCTAAAATAAAACAAACAAAAAAAATAGTCAAGACAATTTTTCAGCCAATAATATGTTTCTACAACAAAATAAATAAGCGCTAAAAGACCAATTTTTCTAAAAAAATCTGCCAAAATGAATATATGGGGCAATTTTAGACTTAAAATTTCATGAAATTTCTAGGAAAGTAAGAGGGTCTTGAAAGAGCCTAAATGAAAAACTGCTACGTCTCGAGATTTCTAATGAAGAGGTTTTAACCAAATAAACTTAGTATTTAACAAAGTGAAGAAATCAAATTAAAAGTTAAGATTTCTGATTCTTAAGAAATGCATATCTTTACCTGTGCATGGTAATTGCTGGCTTCTTCTGTAATACTTGACGCGGGAAGCTCATCTGGAACAGGTTCTGGGTCTAAAATGAATAATTTTGATGAAAATAGTAGATATTTGATGGGTGAAGAAAATCATGATGAATTATATAGACTAAGTAAAATTGAAACGCAAAATTGCCAAATAATCACGTTTTTATTCAAAGTTTCAGCAAATTCTTATTCTCAGTAAAAATATCTTAATAGTGGTACAAATAAAAAATGGATATCTTAATTCCATACACTTGCCACAGATCAGTCCAAATTTGCATCTTCTCAAGCCACAAAACCTCATTTTCCCAAATATATTATGTTTCACCGACTCCACAATAAATCCACTTGAATTCCACTTCAAGTTCTGACAGGAATCATCCACATAGATCCTCATATCAATTTAAACTTCCTTATATACACGACTCATACACTTATACACACATGGATATGCAATGATGAATGATGACAACATGTATATAAACTGCGAGAAATTTCGAGAAATTTCGATTAATTATCCTAATGAGTTAAATTGAGCCATCTATCACACACAGCCTGTAGATAAGAGTTAAGTCTATTCTATTTGTCTGTCTGACATTTAAAAAGGGTCATTATCAATCTAATGTTACATTTTTTGCTTAAAAACATTTTGAACTCATCTCACTTCTACAGGCAGTCCATGGCATCAACATTTTATTAATCCGCAAAAATGCTGAATTCCAAAAAAAATAAATGCAAAACTGATGTCACTAAGAAGAATAAGAAGAATAAGAAGAATAAGAATGATTTTTTTCAAAGAAAAAAAAATACAAATGTAAAATAGAATCGTTCATAAATATAAATATACAAAATGCTAAATAAACTATCAGGGCCGATTTGTCATAAATTCAAAATATTGTTGATATTTAATGATTACAATTGTATCAAATTTTGACAGATTGAAAAGAGAGAAAATTATTAGGAGATCTTCATTTAGTGTCGTAAGTTAAGTTTTCTTTAAGAACCTATTATAGTTACTAATTTTATTAGGTACTTTATCATTAATCATAAGAAAAAATAATGATACAAAAAAATAATAATAATAAAAAAGCAGGATATTCCCCTCCACACCCTCCCTCCCCACATTCCGTTACGGAAACTATCAGCCATAACTGCAACACCAATCCTCGTATCGATATGAACACACACAAAAACAAAACGCGTCAATTCCCAATCACTTCAAACTTCCTCAGCCCTCTCGGGTTTGACTGCCAATTATGGGTTACAAATTTATCATTTCATTGGTTCAAAATTGCATATTGAAGATTTTGATTGGTTCACTTTCATGTGTTTTAGTTTTAACAAATATCAACCAATAAGAATCTTAGTGATGTAATTTTCAACCAATGAAAATGGATTAGTCACCTATAATCAGCAGACAATCGCTTAACACATGCAGGATCTAAACATACACCATCTCGGAAATTCAAAAAAATGGTTTGTTTACCTCCATAATTGAAATTCTGAGGTATAACTTTTACTAGCACGTTTGCAACAATAAAACCCTATAGAATTGGATGTATGGACACTTATAAGTTTTGACAGAAAAAGGTAAATTATACACTATGCTAATTGCTGTTTTATTATCTTATCAAAGTCATTTGAAAATACATACAAAACATGCAACATACTGTTAAAAGCATGCTGGTAAAAGTTATATCTCAAAGTCACAAAAAGAGAGGTAAAGAAACCAATGATTTGAATTTCCGAAAAGTTCTCTTATAAGCCATGATATGATAGCCTACAACCCTGTCGGCTATCATTCGATTTCATATTACTATATAAGAAAGTGTATTCCATTAATAAATACGAGCATATACGAAAGACAAACATGAAGCAACCCCGAAGTAAAACATGATCACCTACCAGAAATTGTTGATACTCAACACGACATGTAACGTATATAATCATCTATCATTAACATTGGAATATTTAAGAAAAATAACGTTTTGATCATTTATAAACAAGTGTAAATATATGCACGATAATTTGTGCCGTAACTTGTAAAGTTAAGTGGAATTTTGTGTTTGAAATATTCACATTGCAATGACAATAATAAAGTAAATCACAAAACAAATGAAAGGTTTTTTGAGATAAAAGAGGATCCAATTCCTTCTGGGCGATTCAAATATATGTCTTTACATACAGCTGATTTAGAAGTATGCCTTCATTGAAATATGTTTTTTCTTGATAAAAAATGGATATACGATACTAAATTGAATCAATTTCTTTTCATAAGATATTCTTCTCATTGACAAAAAAACATTTTCATGGGAAATAAAAAAATAAAAATAATTCCAAGGAAACAACAATTAGGATGAAAAGGAGGGTGGGTGGTTTTGAATTTCTTTTTTGAAACGATAATGTGTCAGATTTCTCATATCCTTCGGCAAGTTCCTGCATTCACTTAACACATACAAACCTGATCATCTTTTCTCAACAAATGTCATCAGAACAGAAACTACTAACAGACACTTTTCTGTTTTTACTAAGGAATCGTCTCAAAACTTTGTCTAATTTTGACTATTGATTGGTTGAATATAACATCATCAAGAATGTGATTGGCTCGTCTAAAAATGTCACAATCTGATGCATTTGTAAAGTCAAAAAAAAAACAATATCATTTTGAAAAGTACCAATAAGATTCTTGATGATGTAATATTCAACCAATCAATAGTCTAAATTAGACAAAGTTCTTAGATGACCCCTAAGCCATCAATCTGAGCTTTCTGGAAAAAAAAACTTTCAAAGTAGAAGGTCATATAGGAATAGACATTAGAGCAAATCTTTTTAACAATAATTTTTTTATTTATAAAATATCTCTCGAATAGAATTTGCCCAAATAGTTCACTATGCCAACGTCAAGTTTTTATATAAAATATTTTACTATTTTTGGACAAATGATTCTGAAACTGAACCAGTCTAAACGAAAAATCACTCCACCTGTCCAACTAAACAACTGCTCCCTCCTCCTAGAGGTCTGCATAAAATGTGTGCTATAGGTTAAACGATCTTGATAGGGCTTGCGCGATCGAGTGTATCAACCACTTTTTCTTTCAAACCAGTTATGATCCTATCGGCACAATCAATCCTTATTTCATGTAAAGAACCGAGTAGAAAATAATTTTCTTTTAAGACCATTGACCATTAACATTCTAATATTTTCTTTCAAAATATGTAACTTCCTACGCGATCCAAGATTTAAAATTCTGTGCCTCGTGTGATCGACTTCACGATCACACTGAAAGAATTGCATCGCGCGACCGCGACCGCGACCGCGCGATCGTTGCGCGATCGCAATCGACTCAATCACGCTACACTGACAGACCTGCCCCCTAACACCAACACAACCACCAAAAAAAAAAGAAACGGTTCAACATCTGACATGCAACGTTTCTCTAAGTCACACTTGAAACTAGCAAGTTGTATCAACTACTACTTTTTAACACTTAAGATATCAAGTTGTGAAAAGTAAACAAACTTGTGTCTGATGTTTACAACAAAATGTCAAATTTAAATGTCAAAAATACCTCGTTATGAAACGACAATTTCCATTATAACATCACTATCAATAGCTCAAAACATGATGCCTGGCATTTTCAATGTCTATTATGGTCTATTAGATACACATTGAATAGAGACTGGGACCGAAAACATTTTCCCCATCAAAACAAGATGTCTGGCATTTTCAATGTCTATTTTGGTCTATTAGATACACATTGAATAGAGACAGGGACCGGAAACATTTTCCTCATCAAAACAAGATGTCTGGCATTTTCATGCAATTTCAATTTTTTTTAATTTGTTGGTTAAGCCAAGCGTAATGCTGGGTTTTGATTTCATCGACGCGCAGGACGAAAGGCATAGCAGAGCACGGCCATGTTGCCTTGCAGTCTAGCTGCAACCCAGGGTACCCTAATCGAGTCCAGCAGGCCCTTGTAAATTTACAATCATGTGTGTTGCCTAATAGACCAGAATACATATTGAATAGAGACAATAGGTCAATTAAGAAAAAAAATTAAATTTCAAGTAAAGGTCACCAATCCATTTTCAATATGGTTTTGCATATACACTTGCATTATTACCTGGTGAAATTGGATTGACATAATTATTTGGAAACCATCCTATCTTGCCATCGAGTGTTCCTTCCCACCAGCCGCCATCGTCTTTCTAGGAGAGAAAAATTATTTTTAGAACTGTCTAAACCCATCAATTATAAACATGCATAATGGTCAATACTATGAAATCAAAAATAGGAGGTTTTCCCATAATAATATGATAATTAAGCAATTTCTGAAACATATTCCTTTTTTCGTAGCTATGAAGTCTGCAGTCTTTTCGTCTTAAATGAGTCACAGATAATGTTTGGAAATTTGATTACATTTAATTCTATTCTTCTTTCATTTCCTATTTTAGAGGCAGGAGACTTAACTGGTCCCTTAAAATAATCTAACTACAGGCCATGCCAACATGCAGGTAAATTTACGAAAAGTATCTTCCTGGTATTTCCTTGATCTAATTATTTCAGGGTGAATTGATATCAGTAAAGAATGAAATTTTATGCAATCGCCAAAAAAAATGGTTGAAAACTCGTGGAAATATGAAGAACTTTCGATTTTAACCAAAAGTGACTTAAAGCACTATGAAATCTTGGAACTTGTGGGTTTTTACTTTGACAAGGCAAAGGTGACAACTTAAGCTATAACCCTGCCAATTTTTCTAAAAAGCGGGGTTTGCATTCAGAAGATAACGAGAAAAGTTTGTCAAATGAAATCAAAATCAGATCATCTACTTTTACATTTAACGATCTATCTATAGTATGTTTCAGATTCTGTGAGACTGAGATAGAAGTGTCAATATCTCAGGTTTCCATGATCGTTTTTCATCCGGTTTTCGGAAAATGAAAGAAGAAGCTATGAATAAAACAGTTAGAGAAAAAGAAATTTGAAAAGTGAGAAGAAAGAAGGCGAAAAAGGAAGAAGAAAATCAGCAACTATGAGAAATAAGGGTCTAAAAAAATGGTTGAACACTCGTGGAAATATGAAGAACTTTCGATTTTAATTAACCAAAAGTGGCAAAGCACTATGAAAAATTGAATTCTTAGTTTGACGGGGCAAAGGTGACAACTTAAGCTATATTTGTGCCAATTTTTGTGACAAACGGGGTATGAATTCAGAAGATAACGAGAAAGGTTTGATCATCTACCTTTAGATTTAACGATCTATCTAAACGTCGATAACATTGCTAAATTTACCTGCACGTTGGCATAGACAGTAGTTAAATACGCCATGAAAATAATATATATCTACTTATATCGACTAGGGCCGAAAACGTGTTCGTTTATTTGATTGGCTTAGAGACGGTCCGTATCGAGCAGGATTAGACCCTAATGGTAGGGCCAAAAACCCGATCGTAAATTTATTGACTTAGCGGGCGAAGGTATTTATATAATTAATTGTCTCAAAAACAAGCAAAAACGTCAGTTTTTTTAGAGACTTCGGTGTTCGAAAGGAAATAGTATAGAATTACTGCGACGTCAATTTCCTTCCCACTAAATTAAAACAAGTGAAAAAAGTCAAAAACAAATATTGAAAAAATTACCAATGCGTTTTTCTTTGTGAACTCACATTATGCTATCTTGACGTTTTCAGAGTCAAAGACAATTTTGGAAATTTGATCACACAAATTCTAGTCTTTTTTCATTTCCTTCATTATAGGAAGAGGACGGCGAGTCCGGGAAACTAATGTATAATGACATCAACTTGTGTTACCATCCTCTCAAGAATATCTCTATTGCATTGGAATGCAAATTGTGGATTATAGATCAAAACAATCCAAAAAATCAAATATCAATTAAGAAATATTGGCCCTTTCCTTGAATAAATTAAAAATAGTTTTTAATTGTAAATATTCCAAATAAATAATTGCTTAATATGTTCCGATGTGGGATATTTTAAGAAAAAAAAAAAAACATGCAGAATTTTCTAAACATTATTAACTTCTTTGAAATAGAATTTTGTGGCATTATACAGCCAACCCGTGCAAGTGTCAAAAAGAAAAAGAATTAAACCAGTTTTTCAGTACAAAACGTTTTCCAACTCTTCAGTATACCAAAAGATAAAGTAAAATAAACACTACATATACACATTGTTGGTATCAGAACCTATTACATTGCGTCTAACTATTTTTATTCATTCATTTAGTCAGTCATAAACTTCTTTCATACCCTGAAAATCGATTGGTTGGACATTACAAAAGTCTGATTGGTTCAATTCAAAATGTCACAATTTGGCGTTTTCTTAAAATCAAAAATCATTTTTAAATGACCCAATCAGAAGTCTAAATCAGAAGTCTAAATCAGAAGTCTAAATCAGAAGTCTAAATTAGACAAAGAAGTTTAATAATGTAATATTCAACCAATCAATCAATAGTCCAATAGTCTAATTTAGACAAAGTTTTGAAATATATCCTAATTATAATAATTGAACCCTTTTTGCCTCTCTTTGATAGAAAATGTCAATTTTAGCCGTTATTATTGGTCTGAGAGGAAGTTTGTATCAAACAAGAATATAACAGTGGGGTTTCCAGTTCGATTGAGAATTCGACAGTCTATTGGACCAGGGATTCTCTAAATACCGAAATTGGTCAATTAACTAATTAGAAGTTTAATGATGTAATATTCAACCAATCAATAGTCTAAATTAGACTAAGTTTTGAGATGATTCCTAAGCCATCAATCTGAGCTTTCTCGAAAAAAAAAACTTTCAAAGTAAAATGTCATATAGGAAAAGACATTGGTTCATTTCAAAATGATATTGTTATTTTTGACTTTACAAATGTTTCAAATTGTGACATTTTTAGACGAGCCAATCACATTCTTAATGATGTAATATTCAACCAATCTAAATTAGTTTTGAGATGATTCCTTACGGCAACTCTATAAATGTCAACTACTATAGACACCCTGATACTATTTAAGTAGGGAAGGGAAACAACTTTCAAAAAACCCAGAAAAATTTATGTTCATGCAGGGAAGTACCCAGGGAATAGAACCCTTCCATTCCGTTTATAAGAAAAAAACTATAATCTATAATCCCGACATCAACACAACTTTTATTCAATTCATTTTACATGGATTATTACTCTGCCACTATTTCCAAACATGATTCATGTTATAAATAACTGAACATTATTAATACGGTATTAACATGTTGGTCTATTTAATTTCTACTTTTGGTCAAATTTGTGGTCTTGACTTTCTGTATATGGTGGTCAAAACATTCAATAATCTTTATGCAAAACATTCTTTATATATAGAAAAGTGAAAACATACATAGAAGCAAAATAAGTGATAAATAATTTGAAAAGAGGCTTAACGTTAAAAACAAGAGAAAGAGAAAAAAGCAGGAATTATTGGTTGAATTTAGATAAAGAGATTAAACCCCCACCCCATCCAAGTACTATGGGAGAGTTACATGTCCTCTGCTTGTTTTTGCCAATTTTAGTTTTGCACATATTTTATAAAATCAGGGCATTTGCGAAGTCTTGCTTAAACACAAATAATACAGTCATGCTAACTATCCCACAAATGTAATTTATAAGTGAAAAATAAACTTGAATAAAATGAGATTTTAAGACAGACATTTGAAAGAACGAGAAAATGCAGGGACTACTAGTTGAATTAAAATAAAAAGGGAGTGTCGTCGGGCCAAAGTTGAACTATGCTTTGGGTCAAAAAAATAACTTTCGATATAAGTTAAAAAAACTCTTTCATTTGCCAGGAACTAAAATTACACACAAAGGGAGATGAAATACAAACTCTGGGCCGACGATGGTGAATTACACACCCCTGCTAGTTTTTACCATTTTACATGGTTTATTTGAGGGTTGAAGGTAACCCCAATACTACTAATTGATCGTCCCCCATTACTCCATCTCCCCCCAAATTTCAAATATGTATATTTCTGGTTCCCAGGACACGCGTTTTGCGAAAAACAAAATTAATGGTTAAACAGTTTTGATTGTTTATTGTCTGGTTGTTAGCAAATTTTTTCCAAGAACATAACATTGTAACACTATTTTAAGTCCTACTTTAAAATTACTACTTTGTCAAGGTGGTATTTTCATTAATGTTTTCGAACACAAAATACATTCATGTTAACTTTCAAACAAGACCTTGCACTGGCCCCACAATGCAATTTATAAGTCAAATGATGCATTGTGATAGAAAACTTTAAAAAGCTTCTTAATTATTACAACCTCTTTATGTTTAATACCTATTACTATCAGAATTTACGAAACAACGAAAAAGGTTTATGAAAAAGACAGGAAAGATGGCAATCATTACCATTCGGTTTTGTATAAGGAAGCGAAATAAACATTACTATCCCATCTTTTATCTGCAATTCATTTCTCATTTTTAACATGATAAGTACGAGAAGGAATCCATCAATTATAAAAGACAAACATAAAAACATTTGTGAAGAATAAAATCCTTTGGGAATAACAACCTTTTTCTAAATAATATTTTGCTTACCTTAGTGACTACAATAACATCACCTTTGTTAAACGAGAGCTAGAAAAGAAAGAGAATTAACAGGTTTATTTGATGATAATTCTATATTCATATAAAGTCGTTATCATAATGATCCAAAGGTGAATAAAACCCTGTATGATAAGAGATTGCATCCAAATTATAGGCAAATTTGCATTTTGATTGGTTAAGAATTAATAATTAAGAATCTGATTGATTGTTTTGACAAAACATCAAATCGAGACATTTTGAATTGGACCTATCAGAATCTTGATGATGAAATTTCCATCCAATCAAATGAAAAGTTTACCTATAACTTGTAGACAACCCCTAACCAAACAAAATATTAAAATTTGATGGATGAAAAAAGTTCTTTATTATCAGCAGGGGTCCAACTATAAAGTCGGGGAATCAAATTTACAGATGGGGAATAATGCATAAAAGACCATAATTATTACAGTAATTTACGTTTATATTATGGATTCACCAGGTGAATTTAGGTAAAATCTTTAATTTCAGCCGGGGAATTTCCCCGATCCCCAGGTCTTAATTAAACCCCTGCATTATATCTGTGAGGTGGACAATCTCTTGACATGACGTATACAAATTGATGGTAAAGTGGTAAAAAGGTTTTCAGTAAACAAGGATATTTATAAATCACATACTACTAAGAACTAGCTACCACCTAGATAAACAAACAACACACCCCAGATAGATGCAGAAAATATTTGTAGATACTGCGATAAGGATATTTTGTACTCTTATCTTTCCGTGAAATATTCAAGGGATAACTTTTTTATCGATCGATAGAACCGAGGATTTTTAACGTTTGTTTAGAGCAATAATTGTCAGCAGACGTTTATAAGGGGGTCAAATATAAAAGGGTCAAATTGTCTCTTCCGATGGAGAAAGGAATATGTAAAACTAATTGATTCCGTGAATTTTTATTTTTAGGGAAAATGTATTTTGTTTCCGTGAGATCGTGAGATTTGACTGCATACCGCGATAGTTATCGCAGTATCACACACTTTCTGCTACTGGGAAACTCACATTGAAGTATTTGTCAATAGAAGGAAGGGAGAGGGGGTAATAATTCTCTAAATCGTTTGTCACCTAATTTCACAACCATATTCATTCATATTTTTGTTAAGTAATCACTTTAGACAGGCCACTTACGATACAAGATACCGACATTATGACTCACGAGAGGTGTACCTCAAGAACTACAGGTGGAACAGGTACCCAGAAATCAGGGTAATTAACAAAAACCTCTTACAGATTTTAAATTATCAATGACAAACTTTATTAGGTAAGATACATGTGTATGTGTCTGAAAGATGAATCAAATGGATGTTCTTTAAAGGCAAAAAATGTTGCAGACATAACAACTTACAGGAAGAAAATGTTTCAAATTTTTTCTCACAACTTTCGCAACTTTTTGTGCCACAAATATTTTTATCTTCTCAAAATTTCAATTCATGCAACATTGGGGGAGAGAAATAAGCAAAATTAGGATAATAGGGAAGAAATAAAGAGATTTCTATTTTTTCTCACCCTAAAACAGGAAAGAAATAAAGCAAAATAGCGAAATGGTGGGGGGAAGAAAAAAGAACTTTTTGCCAAAGTATTTACCGTGGAAAAAAATACCGGAATATCGTAAGGAAAAGGCATATATCAGAATATCGGAAACGCAAATTCCTTACAATAACCATTTGGCAGCTAGAGGAAGCATAAAATCAAAAAGCTTACCTGCGTCCGGAGATTTTGCGAACACCCTTGCTTCTGGACCACATCCCGTTTCTGAGAATGCGCAAATCAACAAAAAATAACCGGTCGACGAGTTTAACCGGTCAATGACGATATTATTCTGATCTGTCGTCACGACACGCGATACTGCCTCGAGTTTGACGTGGCGGACGGTGATTTGAAATCCGACGATATTCAAGAGGTCTTGTTCTGCGACATCCCAAGACGCGAACAGATCGCGCGCGTTAAATGTCGCATCGACGTCGCGTGGTGGAAATGATGGTTCTACAAAAGAACGATGATAAGTTTAGATAACATTAGGAAGCGTCGCCAAATTATGGCTAAATTAGCCGAAAAATTGGTTGATCATTACATCATCAAGACTCTGTTTGGTTCATGAAGAAGTATTTTTATCATTTTTGATTGTAACAAGACATCAACTTGTGACATCTTAAATTTAACGGATTAGCTTCCCGATGATGTAATTTATAACCAATCAAATGGCTTAAATAACTGAAATTCGGCGATAGATCCTACCTTAAGTAAAGGGTCAAAATTAGCGAATTGGCTGAATTGGTAAATTTCTAACCTCAAAAAAAACTCGAAGAAAAAGAAAAAATATTTTGCACATAGGAAGATTCTCTGGACGCACTCAGACTGCGCTAGCCCTTAGAAGATCTAGATTGGAGTATTGCCTTCAGACCCAAGTCTTTACACGAAAAATGATTTTTGAGTTCTATTTTAAGGTGGAATTCATTTTTACTTTTGACGATTTTCATTTTCACTGACCAGAGAATGATGGATGGTATCCCATCCTCCAATCTTGGGTCAACAGATAACATACAAAAAGTGGGAAAGTGGTTTTCTAATTTTATAAGAATCAAAAAAAAAATAATAAGGTTACCCCTCCCCACCATTGGAAAAAAATCTGTCTATAAAGTTGCACTCAGACCAGGCTAACACAGAAAAACCTAACAAGATATTTCATTACGTACTTCCAATTTTCGTGAAGAACTGAATTTCTTCCGTCGGAACTCCGACGTCATTCCCGTGATACGGCACAAGACTGATGACGTAACCTTTTCCCGGCATCAGATCCGTCAACGTGATGTTACAACACCGACCACCGATAGATTTGTATTCCGACGACGACTCCTCGGATTTCTTGTACCTATTTGTAGATTTAAATATCTGTAAGTAATGATATATAGTCTGCTGAGTATTGGAAATTACCTTAGGGAATTTAGACTATTGATTGGTTGAATATTAAATCATGAAGAATCTAATTGGTTCACTCAAAAATGTTTTCATCATTTTGAGTTTTATCAAAATATCAAATTGTGACATTTTTGAGTGAACCAATCAGATCCTAGATGACATAATGTTAAACCAATAAATAGTCTAAATTAGACAAACCTTTGAGATGATACCTTAGTATGTTATTTTTACTATTTCTTAGCCAGTTTTTAAAAGCTAGGTGTCGTTATTAAGGGGAACGCAAGAAAAAAAATCTTCGTATTTTTTTTACATACATAAAAGTAAAAAATATTTCATATCTTTTATGTGTAAATAACTCTTCCATCACAACATCTCTTCCCTTTTTTTAAGAAAAAAAGCTTCTTCATGAACGAACGCGTCTTTTGTTAGAAGAATGAGTTCTAATAAATAGCTCTACGTCACTGTGAGCAGAAAGATCAGAGAAAGATCAAATTCACTATAAAGATGTATTCTTTTTGTTTTAATAAACTGAAAATAAGAAAAACGACATCGCTTGTTTATGCCTATCTGCTGTCAGACTCGTGACCGAGATGCACTTTTGCCTTCTACGTACATTATACTCATTGAAAGATGAGATATGTATTTCACTCGAAAATATGCTAAAAAATTTACTATTGAAGTGAGTCAAAATGAAAAATTACAATAACGAGTAAGGATCGACTCAGTCAGCCTGGCTGTTCTAGGAGTCTTTCCTCAATTAAAATTAGTA